>JAHZNA010005045.1:0-51434 GCA_027743935.1 Sinodicranocentrus sp. ZH6 | reverse complement strand
TATAGTTTACCTAAAGCAGCACCAAGGCGTTTATTGACTATGTCAAAATGGGTGCGAAATGTTAGTGTTGAATCTAGATTTACGCCAAGGTATTTAAAACAAGATACTATTTCAATGTCATCACCATCTAGATTTAAAATCATACAAAGATTCGAACTTACTTTTCCTAGGAGATGAAGCCTTTCATGTAGCAATTTCGATGAAAGTATGACGGTGACGAGAACAGAAAACACAGCTAACGTCGAAACAAGTGAAGCCGGGGCAATGGTGTATGCAATGAAATTCGCAGCTTCTCCAATTGTCACTTGAGGACATACATCTCATTAGTTTATTCAAATTAAATTCTAGTCAAGAAAATTATTGGGAGATTGGGGTCTAACCAATTCTTGCATGTAAAAGGGAAAAAATCCCACCTACGGTTAAAAATCGGCTAATGCATATCGTTAGAATCGTGCTGAAAAAGGGACAGACAGACAGACAAAACATAGCCAAACCAATACTTGCTAAAGGATTTTAGATGCGTAATAAAACAATGGGTATTGCCAACCCGGAAGTCGGTGTTATGCAACAATCCAATTAGTGCATCTTGAAGTTACAAAATCACAAAGTTGCATTCTTCTCCTCTTTTCAATCGTCCACATTAACTTGCTGCCAACTCTCATATTGAATTACCGGTATAAATATTCTGTGTCATTTTGGCCAGGATTTCGAGGAAGCATGAACTGAATTCACTGACCAATTACCATCCCCTTTCACAAATGCATATAGAAATTCGCAACCCAGGAAATTCCCGAAATTTCATCACATTTATCTCTGGAAATGCAAAGTAACGCCGAAAAGCCGGTGACTGTGCGGAATCCTGCAATCCTGCTTATTGTTCTCATGCCTGTCAGCTTGCTTCAGTCGGCCGTGCAATTCGAAATTGTCTGAGAAATGATCCATTCTCATAAATAGTACAATTAAGGCTTATAACAGACAACGCTTTAGGACTGTCCCCCTTCAAGCATTCAGAACATTCTCATCCAATCTCAATTTAACAAAATAGTGATCGAGTTGACATTTTATTCATGATTGATTATTTTGATATTATGCATTTGTAAACTAGTTTACAATGATCCCGATGAGGATTTAGCTTTACACACATACTAATTCCTTTTTATTCAGTATTCTATTTTATACTCTTTACTAAACGTTTTGGAAGACTTGCCATTTTACATTAATAATTATATTTTATAAACTTTTCAGCATTGCACTTCCAGATCAATTCAATACTTGTCACCTTTTATCCCCCGAGGGTCACTCATCCACCCCATGGGGATCACCCCTTAAAATATGTCTCAAAATGTTTCGCATGTTTTCTGTGGACGAAAGCAGTGGTCAAGTAGTTTGGAATATTCATCAATAATTTATTTCTCAAGGGATTTCGATTGCTCAATCTCTCATGTTGAGTGAAATAATTTTCCAAAACTCATTCCCAGCTTGTCAGACAATCCAAATAATCTCTCCCGTTTTTCCCGAATTCCATGAATATGTTTGCAATGAAGTCTGTTGCTGCATTTCAGTTCTTTTCATATAAACATCTGAGGTGGAAGCTCCTCGTATCCTTGTAAGGGATCTATATCACGTCCCTTTTGAATACATAGTTAGGAGGAAATCTAAATAAATCTCCTGCTGAGAGTATGGTGAATTGCAACCAATTTTTTATGTTTGCTAATCTTAAATTAAATTGTTTTTACATTTCCGCAGATTTGGAAAGAATCCTGGCACGCCAGATATTCATTAACGACTTGGCACGGCGTCTCGGGATACCAGGTGTTCCTAGTAGCCTGGAGGCATGGCATGAATTGGAACGATACTTCACACGGCGTCTCGCGATCCCAGGTGTTTCTAGTAGCATGGAGGTAAAGGTAAGGCAGGAATTGGAACGATACATCACACGGCGTCGTCTACCGGAGATTCCGAACAGGGAAATGGAAAAAGATTCATATTCTAACCACCGTTTCGACATGATGGATAGATTTAGATTACCGTGATTTCCGATTTTCATTTTAAGAAAGATCCTCAGACATCAAGCTCAACGGTATGTTGAAAATGTTTTGGTTTTGTGTTAGTTCATTTTTATTCAGTTTACTATGAAGCCGGTAAGCGAAGCCCAAAAAATTCACATCAACGGCTAGTTTAATTTTCCAGGGCTAATGGAAACTCGCTTCCAAGCTTCGAGACTTAAATTTATATTTATATTCACCATAGAATAAAATAAACTACGCCATTTAAAAATAATTGCAACACCTAACTTGTTCATAATATGCTTCATGCTGCATCAGTAATGCTTTGTAAATCTTTGCATAATTTTTGAAGTTTCGGCTTCCTGGTTGCAGTTTGAACATGTCAGTCAAATTAATACTTAATACGTCGTCGTAGGATTTCTACATTTCTCAGTAAAATTTATCCGTGTCTCAACGAAACGACAGGCAGTCAGCTTTAGCTAATTTAACCTGAAATAATTTCAAAGTTTGAAGAAAAATCTACCCAACTCTTGTCGTGGGAAATAAGTCGAGATACGATAGGTATATGAAGAAACTTTAGCCCCATCAATAATACTGAACTAAAGTAAGCGTTAGGTTAGGTTCTATTGCTCATAAAATTGCATAAACAATATGCATATGGACAGGAGAAGGCCGGATAAGGTATACTCCATTGTACACGGGGAAGAGACACGAGCAACGTCATTCTGGATCTGATTGTCATGTCACACATCACACGGCTTCATCTACAGGAGATTCGAAGAGGGAAATGAAAAAAAAAACATTCTAATAACCTTTTCCAAACGGTTGGTTTATTTTTCCAGGTCTAAAGAAAACTCGCTTCCAAGCTTTGAAACTTAAATTTATATTAACCATAGAATCAAAACTATCAACCATTATAGAATAAAATACTGGGTTGACCCTTCCGCTGGGGTAAAAAAATCGGGGCGCATTCCGAACACGGATTAAAACAGGTACAAGTACAACAACAAGGTTATGTCTATCAGATCAGCTCATAAGTTTTACATATTATCACAAACGTTTATTATCGAGTGAAACTGAAACATTATCATTTTTTGTAAACTACCGCTAATCTCGATCTCATATAAGTAAACAAAAAACATGTAATTGATATCATTACAAGTCCGCAGTGACCACCTCTCTGTCCACATCCAGCGCTGGCCACCATGTCCTTACACAGTTCATTGCGTTCTTATCAGGCATGGCGAACGCTGATGCTGATACTACTCAGGTGATAGAAGAGTGCATGACCTCAGCGCAGGCTTCGGAGGATGAGATAAAAAGAGATGTCTTTGTTTTCTTCGCATCATCAAGACTCTTCCAGTGAGATGGCCAAGATGTTGTTAGGATGGGCAGAGATAGAGAACACTACAAGCATCAGATTGAGAATGCGTCAAGTTGAAGATATGGAATTTGTGTTTGTGAAAAGGGGCGGCGATGACTCTGGTTGTTTTTCTATTATCATCGGTTGAACTGGAAAACGGCAGTTGAGCAATATGACTTGAGAAAGTTATCTAATTAAGTAAATATTTAATGCATGTAGTATTATCCTTGGTTGTACACTATTTTAGGGTTTGAACTTTGCACCTACCTGCGTCAATCGACGGAACAAGTGTTGGTCTCGGAGAAAATTGAATGGGGAAAAGAGCCCAATCATAATAAGTACAGTGAAGAACAAGTTGACGCAATAGGAACACTGTACGATTACGGGTCAGAACTTCACTACTCTGCTTCTGGATTTTCAATTGATGGGAGTGCAACAATCGTCACAAACGAACATAATAATGATTATATTATATTTTTATTATATGTTGAGCAGTGCAAATCTCGTTATATTGAAACAGTGAAATATATTTTCAAATTACGCAGGACCCCAACACAACACAGTGATTGGACAACGAATCAAAAATAGTGACATTGACGCATATAAACTTAATGTTATGTACAACTGCACGAGTTTCCTTTAATCATGTATGCTAATTGACTTCAAAGTTTGGAAAAACTAATAAAATCTATTTGTGGGAGCTATTAGCCTTTGCATTTGATATTGTGCTAAACATATACGTGCTGCTATGTAAAATGGCGATGTGCATGAGTGCAGCATGTGCTATCCAGGTAAATTAGCAAAAGCACGAAACGCAAATTGTGGCTTGATCAGTTAACGATGCTACTTATTAGATTAGACTATAGCTATTTGTTTTGGTGTTGACTGATATTTGATCTCCTTACAAAGCAGCGTTGAATGCATAAAATATTGATATTATAGGTACTTAACATGAAATGAAGATTATGAGATCTGACGAACAAGTGGAGGGAGGGGATGATGCACTTCAATTAGCTAATTAATTATATAATAATAATTTAATGATTAACTATGTCAATGCTGGCTAACTCCCAGTACGGAGTTTTCAAGTTCAACAAGAATATCTTCACCAGCCATTTTCGAACTACGTGTGCTCCAGAGAAGGGGTTTCCTTCATGTACAACAATGTACAAAGAGAAATTAAAAGGTATCGTCGACTGGTCATCATTGGAAAAAATACCCGTCGAAGTTAAAATCAAAAGCACTTCATTCTCTCGGCAAACTCATTTCTGTGAATTTAATTCAACCTTTCGTCCACTTGCCCTAATTCTTAGAATTCTTGGCTTTTTCCCACTGCAAATAATCTCGAGCAAATGCGAATACAATGGTAAATGGATTATAAACTACAAATTTAAGTGGATATCAATCCCAACTGTGTACTCTATTTCAATACTGGTTGTGTACTTGTACACCTTGTACTTGATATGCACGGAAAATGACCAACTTTTCACCATTACTACAAATAATATTAGCGGCTTGAACGGGTAATTAATCATGGACTGCTTACGTCCTATGAAAAGCGTGATATATGCAGATACTTTAATTAATACAACATATTTGAAAAAGTAGTATAATGCAAACTGCTACTGAAATTTTTAGAAGGACTTCAAAAAACGGCAACGACACAAACAGGAGCTGGTCATCCATTGGTGCTGCAGCTTATGGTGGATTTTCCGCAATAAATTATTTTGACTTTATTTTAACCATTTTATTGAACTGGTTCGGTATGAAAGCACATTTGGAAATCCTGCACAACTGGCCCATCATAGAGGAAAATTATTATGATCGTTTTAAAGAGTTTTTTAAGTTTTCAAGGCTCCGATTCACCGTCATCTTAACAAATCTGATGAATTTTGTGATTTTTGGGTTTGCAGTTAGTCGTGGACTTTCATTTTTTTTGCCATGCATTGCAAATTTTTCAATTCTTTGCAATCAAACAAAACCTGAATATGGATTTATGTCCTGGGTTATAGTTATGTATGGGTTACTATGCATTTTTTTCGAGGATTCCAAGTGTATCATTTCATTTATTAGTGTTTATGAAGGTTATCATAAAATACAAATACAGCTGGATAAAATTAACGAGGAGAGTTTGAAATTCGGGAAGCTTGTGAGCCAAAACCGATTAAGAGATGTGACACGTACAATGTCAGACTTTAGACGTCAAGCTGTTTTAGTAAACCAATCTATAGGATTATCTCAGGCTTTATTAATAGCCTTGATTTTCACCCTCTCCATTTTCGCTTCATTTATGTCGTCAGATTCGATAATATATAAAACAAATTATCACGGCACTATACCCATAAAAACAGCTTTGTGCGTTGTTGCATTTTTAAGATTGTTTATCAAGGCACAATACGCTGAACGAGTGATAAAAGAGGTGAGAATAAGTGACAAAACTTGTAATCAACTGGATGTATTCGGGTTTTAATGTATGCTGAAAAATAATTGTGGATTGCCAAACAGGAAAAGATTATCATCGAGAAATTATTGGAATTAGACTGTTCTCCTCTTCGAGCGCATATAGAGGTAATATACAGTTATGCATAAGATTATGTACATTGGTTTGGTATGTTTAGTGTTTTGTGACCAAAATTGGATTTCAAGATGTTGCAAATTTAATACACATGAATTTGAATATTTCTACAGCGGAAATTATACATGAAGTATTTGACATGTCGGCCAACCAATTTTTCATACGGTGGACTACTCAACTTCAATTTATCGTTTATGTTAACAGTAATCGAATACAAGGAATATATTTATGGATGTATAACAATGATTGAAAAGATGGTGCATAAAGGATTCACATGTGTTTTGATTTCAGGCGGTTGGAAATGTTTCAACTTACTTAATAGTGCTTTTACAATTCAATGAACTGGCTAGAAATTGACACTTTCATCTCTTTATGGCACACATTCATTTCCCGTGGGTGAGAACTAACGCTGTGTTTTTATGTCAAAAAAATTCAGCGAATACTATTTTTATTAATGGTATGATTTTTGCACAGATATTGTCTCTGCTGTCAACCCCGATTTTCCTACGCAGCAACATTTAGCTATAATTTTAGAAATAATGCACAGCTTCAGCTTCGTTTTGACATGTGATGTTGCAATCCCGACAAACAGTAAAAAGCATTATGTGCCTCGTATTTCGATAATAAAAAAATCCATATCCGTAATCACGGCAGGCGTATATATTATTGGAAACATACATAAATCATAAGCATCCTTTGTTCTTTCATAAATTTAAGTGACGCCGTCATTTCTTAAATTTTTCCAGTGAAAATGAACTGCATTGAGTCATCAATAGAAGCATCATGTAACCGAAATATTACTCAACTCATGCAACAACCTAAAACCCATGTGTTATTTTAAATCTACCTATGTGTATTCTCTTCAGGTCTGTTTTTGTAATGCGTAAAAAAAGCTGAATGCATCATCGTCGGATGGTCAGCTTCTCGTATTTTTTTCTTGGAAGACTGGACTCTTCACGGAATAGAATAGACTCAATCTGAGGTTTAAGTGTTCAATTACCTCGAGTAGAATTCAGATGTAGAAAGTTGTTGGTGGACACCGGACGCTGGTTTGTTATTGTTGTAGCTGTATAGGAGCAACTTCACCTCCACATTTCAAACATGGGCTGGTGCATTCATGAGTCTTGTTACTGTTACGCTTGGTGCTTCTGAGAATTTAAAAAAAAACTCTAAAATTGGACGCTGTAATCCAGCAGCAAGTAAAAGAGTCAAGAAGATCTGAGAATACGAAAACTCGTCCCTGGAATATTTTTCCTTGATCACCTTTCTTGAACTCAGCCAGTTCAAGGAAGGAGGAAAGAGGATTCAAGTGAAAATGATAGGAACCAATTTAAAATGTAAATGGTCAACGTGATGGATGACCATGCTGGCCATTAGTGATATTCCACTAGTAAGGGGTAGGGTAATCTGTATAAATGACATGCAATTTGACTCTTGTACATGTTAAACTTGTATTCCTCTCTGATGCGTATTGCTACATCAAAATGTGAAATGAGAGGAAAGTTGAAAAGCGGAATAGTGAAGTAGGATCTCAAATCCAATTAATATTGGCCTTGCACGTCAAACTCATTGTTCGCTCGGTTCTACCTAGATTTCATACAGGTGAGTGGGCTGCTACTCTTTCAATTTAATCTATGCAGCTCAACACAGGGATTCTTAATGGTCAGCTGCAGTAAAATGAGTGAGAGTGCTAATGCTAATAATAATAAAGAGTATTTTGAAAATGTTGATCTTTCTAATCTATCTACCTGATGATGAGAGTCTCGTCCAGTTGGAAAAACTCTTCATTGTGCTGTGATGATGGTTGGGTTACTGGGTTACTTGGATGGGTTGATTGTTCTCTCTGTTCCACTTTTTTCAATACTGACTCCATATATATTACCCTTTTGTTGGCAATGATGAGGTTGATTATTAGGAAGCGCAACTAAGCTTATAAGTTATTGTCAAGATCCTGTTCCCCGGACCAAGGAAAATCCAGACACGAATGATTTTAAAGTGTTCTACTTTCTCTTAAATAGGTCAGAGTCACGTGTTGTTTTGCTTGAAATATAGAAACATCAGTCAGCCAAGGCATGATTTTTGATGATTGGGACCGTGGAAAAAACTGTTGGTATGTGAAGCTCGTTGGAGGAATAAAGTGCATGGAGTCATTTCCACCTCTTTGTTTCCTTTGTGATGCCATTGTCATAATACCATTTCCCTTATGCAATCCTTCCTTGAACCATGTCTCGTGAATGTGTAACAAGTAGTATCCTGAGTAGATTTTGAGATACCTTGGCACTTTAGGCAGTGGCACAAGTACAAGAATCAGATGATAATAAAAAGTTGGAAATTCTCAGGAATTAGGTTTGTTGGGAAGGTCAAACGTATTGTGATGAATACTTTCTATTTAAAAATAGCCATAGCATATCCTCTCAGGAGGATTTTTCACTGAATAAAGGGTTTTCAATATTTCGGATACGTAAATATAACAACAATAATTATTGCATGGTGAATAGCGAGCTCGATTGTTTGCCAATTGCACACTGATTATCTTGCTGCATATCTTGCACTATTATTTTACTAATAAAACATTTCCAAGCTTGAACCACTCCATTGACGACATGAACATGGATGGATAGTGACAGTTTGAAAATAAATACTCGGAACAAAAAACCCAATCTTTCTATTTTTCGGCGAAATGATGCAACAAGCTAGACTTTGCAAAGGTACACAACATATGCACACTATTATGGATGTGTAAAACAAGGTGAGTATTAAAAGTGTCAAGGTCGGTCGGACCAGTGCCATTAAAAATAATATTCTTACCTGCAAAATAAAAATACACATCTACAATGCATATAAGACTATGGTACGTACTACTATGTAGCGAGTAGAGATACTAGAGATAATTTAAAATGTCTAATCTTTGTTCGTTTTTTGCATCTTTGTTTCATGACCAGCTAAAATGTCAGGATAGCATGTATGACAGCTATCCAGCGCATTTAAATAATTAATGCATGACATTCAAGGATAACCTTAAGCATAAATTTTCACGTCCATATTTATCTGTTTAGAATTACGAGGGAATGGGGTGCGCTAAAAATACATCATTTGCATTTACTTTTGGTGGTCACTTATTTTTAGTAAGTTCAATGAATAATTTGTATTGGAAATGAGTTAAACCTCACATGTTTGTCCTTGTTGTAATGACACTATAACTTGTTTCATTTGTCAAGTTGTTCCTGGTGTATGTCATCAAAACAATTAGCGATGGTCGTTGCAAGTGATTCTATAAAAATGTGTGCTCTTTATCACGTATCCTGCTAAAGTGACATGATGCTGGTAAGTTGTATAATATTAACGATAAAAAAATATTCAAACTGCTCATGCTAATTTCAATGTGACCTCTTGGAAACAGTTAGGTATTTGATTGGTGTTTCTTTTGAGGAGACAAAAGAGGTCTTTTATACTTGAATAATTTAATAAAAACAAAAATAGAATGTAAGTTACTATAAAAATGTTCGTCTAAAATTGATTTTTGACCAAACTCAAAATGGTTGTAAAAATGTACGTGTGTTTTGCGTGCTAAATGGCTCTTGATCGAAATGTATAAAAGAGGATCGTATTTGGCCTAAGGTCTGCAAAACTGACAAGTGAGTTACTCCCTTGAAGCTTTTAATTTAAAAATGTCGTTAATACACTTGCAATAGTTTATTGCTAGCCGTAAAAGTTTGTATTTTTGTATCTAGTATGCAAATGTTTGGAGTAACGTTGTCTCAACAATTTCTAAAAGATATTATTTAGCTCCACTCTTTTCATGTGAACTTCCACAAAAGGCAAGCATGCAAGTTGTCCTCTCGTAACATCCATAAAACGAAATATATATCAACATTATACACAAAAAGGGAATTTGCAACATTTTTATGTGGTCAAATGCAATTGTGCAAATCTTTGATTAAAGCATTCGGAATTTATTTATCTCACGGAGAGAAAAAGAGGGAGTTGATTTCTCCATTGCCACCTGGACTTGTTGCAAGTAGATGTGAATGCATACCTTTTTCTGTGCAACTTTGTCTTATGATTCAAAACACGTTTTTATACTTTTTTATTTATTTTTTTGCAAAATCAACGTCTCTGGAAAAAAGTGACAAGCAGAGTTGGGTTGAGATTGCACATCCAGAGATGCAAAAACTGCCCTTGTTGTGTAATCCATTGAGGAAAAATGTGAAACAAGGCAAACTTTGTCATTTGCACATTTTAAAATAATATTGAGAAACGTTTTAAAAATGCACTGACGTTTATAAGGAATGAGACAGTAAAGATCAAACTCAATGCCAGTTTGTAAAAATGTAAAATATGTTTTGCATGGATATCTGAAAATTCAATTTAAATTTAAGAATGATGCATATTTACAACAATTTGACAGCACTGAGGACGCTATAGCGTGTAGGTATGTCAGCAATTGCAATTTTGTTGATAGAAATGTGTCGTGTTTACTTTAGGAGAGAAATATGCATGATTTGGATATGTGAGAATAGGCAAAAGATTAAATACATGACAGCAATAGAAGCTGAGCGTCCTTGAAAATGAAGGTAAAGACTACAATGACCGAGCAAATTTTTTGCAGAGTTGGGTGAAGAATTGTGAAATGGAACTCGGTGATGACAGTGACAAATATGGTTTGCATATTATTATGGATGCAACAAGTTTCTACTGACAGAGGGAGGGAACGCGAGGGCATTTTATGGTTGCTCTTTGGTTTCGCGTGGAACGACTAAAGTAGGTAAAGAAAACATGTTTCAGAGCTTCCAGATTTTTTCTCCATTTTTTCAATGCCAGTTGCGCACGATAATTGTCCTTCAAAATTTCTGTGCTTGGCTGAGGTATTCAGGTGACATTGTAAAACGTCAAAGGTCATACTTGTATAATATACCAATGCTTCCGTGTAAATACACATAACTCATAATGTATTCTATTTTTGCAAGCAAATCTTGGTCCAATTGAAGAAAAAAAGTAAAACGAAATGGTCTGCAAAATATGACCACATCAATTTACCCCGGAATGCTTTATTTGATAAATTAATGTACTAACTATCATATATCTTGTCAAACTCAAGCTTCCGCGTTTTTCTTTCATAACTACAAACAAATCAATAATGAACAAGTATTTTTCCCCCTTAGTAACGAAAGAAAGTAATAACAAGTCAATTCCTTGAACTAAAGAAATGACACTTTTTTAATGCGTAATGAAACAAGAACACGTGCATGCAAATATCTTCAATGAGTACGTAGTTTGTTGGGAATCTCAAGGACAGCTGAATTGGCATGACGTATAATAAACTTGTTAACAACTATATAGTGTCTATAACCTCACCAGTTTACATACGGACTTAAATATTGTACAAAACAAAGCAATCAATAAGCCAGTTCATTTCAAAGTTCATGGGAACTTAGGAGGGAAAAAAATCCTGGATACATTAATAACCGTCACCGCCTCACGCACTTGATTTTGACTCAACACAAATATGTGCACACCGTCACCTTGCAAATATGTAGGCATCCCAGACTACATAATAATAATTCCAGACAAAACTTGGACATGATGTTCATAGACATGTCGTATAAGTGGATGTCCACGTAATGAATGAAGTATAAAGTAAATGTGAATAAGAGTTGGCATTCTTTTGTGCCCTGCTGTGATGGCAGAAAGTTCATGGAAAACCTTGATAGGTACAAGTACTATGCTTATTTGCAAAGTATTGAATTTATTGCAATTAGGTACTCATTTTAGCAAGGAGGAAAACTTTGTCATAATTTCCAGTACATACTTGACTCAACTAGATTCCATACCTGTGAGAGGGTCTTCGTTCGGATGAACATGCTTTTGTTTAATATTGAGTTTTGCTATCAAGAACCTCATTCCAAAAGCCAACATTGAGTTGTTGACGGTTGTTGTAGATGTAATGGAAAAAAATCTGTGCTGGAGACTAACACCAAATACCAATACGCCATACGTTTTTTCCTGTCGAATCAGTCCTACGTTTTGCTTACCTTAACTGGAAGAAAGGAGTGGTGTGCAATGACGTTTCGGAAAGACGGGGCTCAAGTCTTTTTGGAGAAAAAAAATTGTGCAAAATCGACTTGAATATAAAAGGAAGCGTTGTGGTAAAGGTGTTTCGAAGAGATGGCAAAAGGTACAAGATTGAAAGTTGTATGGTGCCATTGCCTTTTGCCAATGTCTACAATAAAATCATGGCCCATGGCTGGAATCACACCACCACACACGGAGAACGCGCCCTTTTCCTTTGGGTGTCCAGTAAGCAGGGATGTTTGGAAAGATTCCATTATATATCAGGATTTTTTTTAGATATAAGAGAGCGCCTAACAATAAATTAATATGGTTACTTATCCATGCAATACTTGATTATATGTGACTTGCGCATTCCCAGAATTCCTTACCTTGGAAGGAAGGTAAGGAAACAAGAAAATGTAGAAAAAAACGAGTTCATTGATTGTTCAAGGAAAACTCCCTGCTGAACATGACAAGATGCAGCAACTAAATACTTGTAAGAAAGTGCGACGAATAAATTGTGGATTCTGCTTTTTATGCTACTTAAAATACGGCCACTATCCACAACTCGTGGTGATCGTATTATCAGCAAATTCTAATGAGATTCATACACAAGCTGGCAGTAATGGCGGTCGTTCTTGAGGTGACATGGAGTTTCGGGATTGGTTATTTTGTCTACAAACACTTTACATGTATGACCATTATTATTACAATTAAAAGCCGTGGAATGGAATTCATTGCGAATTCACTTGCATAACTCATTTCATACGCTTTAAAAATGTTGGCGTGGCATATCTCAACTACTTATTGCGTCGGCGTTGGATGTCATGAGAGAAACGTTTCGGAAAAGTTTCCTCAAAAGCCAATAGCTTTAGATTAAGTTGGTTGAAAATGCAATTTAATTTAGTTTATGATTAGTAGTTTGAGTTAATTGAGAGAAAAAACTGGTGGTAAAAAATATTGTGCAGCTTTGTTAAAAAAAATCTTTTCCATTCAATGCGCAATGGCCCGAAGGGTCTATCAACAGTGGAGCTAGTCCATACATGGAAACTACTTATTTGTTATCGGTTTTATGGTATAAATATTTATTATAGTCCAGTACAAGTGACCAACCACCACAATGTGGTGCTTCATGCATTTTGAACGCAACCTACTAGAGGTGTCATGCATTGACATCATTTTCCATGCTTATCCAATACAAATAACTATTATAAATGAGAGTGTATAAAATCATACCAGATTTAATGATTTATCATCAGTCCTCAATAGTTAGAGCTTTAACGAGCATAGCTTTAGGTCCATGTCAACCATATAGCAAAAGCTTAAGGATTGAAACAAGGTAGAAAATGATGATACACTTGTGCGGTAGCGTAGTAGTGAATTGATAACATTTCATCGTCTCAAGTTTCGCTTGTCATGATGAAAGTCGTCACTCTCGTCACCAATTTAGCGAATAAAGAACCTCTGTGAACTGAATTAGCAACACTAGTAGAGGATTTTGCTGTAGTCGCTTCAAACATCAAAGTCATTGATAAGATGCAAATGATAGATAAGTGAAACATTTCTTGCTACTTTTCATAATGATTACATGAAAAAGAAGTGACAGGTGTGACAATATGGCAGTGATAAGGTTACACACTAGCAATAACACAGTCTTTGGATGCTATCAACCACTCTCGTCATATTCAAATGAATTGATGTGTAAATATAGCCCATATCTCAATATCTTTCTATTCAAATGAAATTTGAGTACAATGTTTTTTTTGTTATATTCTTTGTTTCATCAAAAGCGATTTTGACCGACATTGTTGCAGCGCAGAGTAGTAAGTTTTTTGTAAATAATTGTTTACCTTGACCAAAATAAATATATAAGCTGTCATGTCGTTCATTTCCCTGTCATTCATTAATTAAGATTAGCTACAAATCAAAGGTGGCAAACTTTTTTGTGACGTATGGTGCGTCAATAGCTGCTTACTGTTCATTATAGAGATTTATTTGCATAAATCATGGCTAACTACACGGATTTTAGTTGGATTGAAGAGCATCACGCCTTTGCGTAACATATCCCCCCGAATGTGTTCAGAGTGTTGAACCATAACCCCGATTAGGCTAATTGTTATAGACAATGAATATAAAATGGGATTTTGACGCTAGTTTGTGTAAGTGGCGCACTCAAGAGCATGAACAGACTTTAATTTTCATTTGACTAGCTTTTTACAGCAAACAGGAGGATGGCGTTTTTTCTCATTATGTCATAAATGATAACAAGACGACTTAGATTTTCGCCGAGTATTGATAAGCACGCTAAACTTGATGATAATGGTAAGAAAAAAGCCAGTTTTGAAGTACCTGATACAAATTTCATTATTTCATTCATCAGAAAGAAATTTGCGACGAAAGGAAACCCAATACTTAAAAGGAATAAACCCTCGCTAGTCTGACTACTATTTGCAACAAATGTAATAACAAGTCTTATGAAAGCATGTCAAAAACTCGAAAACTGCTTTAATTTTCACTGGTGGTAGGAGGATGAGGATACATAGGTTATACTCACAATCCCTCCACTACCAAGACACTCTTATGAAGCCTGTGTAACAATGTTTTATCATAATATTATTATTGCCATTTGCAAAACGTTTAAGCAATTTTATACCTTCTCTGTAGCTTCTTTTAGACTTGCTAACAAGTGTAGAAGCGATAGACGTTAAAGGGCATAATTAAAGCGCAATGTGACCATCGTTAACTTTAAAAAGGAGGTTTTTAGCGGACTCCTATTGAAAAACTTATCCCTCAAAATAAAAGTTTTTGTTGTAAATCCTGCTAAAGGTATTTATGTAAATGAATTGTGGACAATAAGTCGATAAAACTACTATGTTAAATCCGGTACGTACCAGTTTATCCTTTTTTAGAAGATTTTAATGATACACAAACTCCTTTGTCATAATTTCAAATGGGAAAAGGGTTGTTTCCATCAAGCAGCTATGAAATGGCTTGTGATGTCAAGTGATGGAAGAAAACAAGTTAAACTATTAATCAACTTTTATAATATCTTTCTCATCGTAAACATGCTACAAACTGTAAAAATCCTAGCAAGTGCAAGATAGCGCTGAAATATTTTAATTACCTGGCCAAGACAGCAATTCATCGTTTAACGATAGAGATATAATAAATGAAACAGAGTTTCCATTAGCCTGAAGGTGTATTATCCAGAGTAATCCAGCTAGCTATGTACATATTATTGTTATTTTTAAATTAAATCGGCAAACCCAGTTTTGGAAACTGGTACACCGATAATGACTAGGCTTTCGTAAAAAGTAGTCTAGTCATCATCTCAATCGAAGCTTATTTAATTTTTATTTTGGAAATTAATAGCAATTACGCATGATTCCAATGGTGTCATCAATCATTGTCATTGTAGAGTGTTTATTTACATATAGCAAGTGAATGTCAATTGATGCAATAATAAATATCCAGTAAATACGTGTGTAAAAGAGTACAAAATTGTAACAAGGTAGGTAAGTTAAGTATTTTCAAGCATGAGCATATTAGGGGTAAAAGAGACGAGCCGAAATATGATTCAATCATCTATTGTCTATTGCAATAAGACGGATATGACCTCAATCGAATAAAGTATTTAGAGTGATTTCATTGGTGAGCTGTTTCAGGGAAGAGTCATCTTACCCCGAAAATCATTTTTATTACGGTAGTGTCCTGGTTAATGAACTGTAACTTATATCTGCACAATACATTTCGAAGAAACCGACATACCTATAGACCGACGCGGTGGTATTGACCAACAGTGCATTGTTCGATAGAAATTGTGTATAGGTTGTCACTTAAAATAAAATAAGTCTCCAAAATGTTCTCACTTTTTAGTATGCATGAAGTGCTTGCAGAATATTTTTTGTTTTGTCGTTTGCAAGTTTTAGCATCATTTTTTGTGGTTTGTGGTTTGTTTGAAGGAATGTTGAGAGAGAAAAATTAATCAAATAATTGTCATGATGAGCCGACATATCTGAGAAAGGGATGAGTACAATGTCTAATCTTAAAGTTGGCGAATGTGGAAAAAGTTTTTCTGCTAATGATCATATTATGCAAGTAAATGAAGCTGACTATAGAAGTTCCAAGAACGTTCCTTGCAATGTTATCGGATCAATGTAAATTTCAATCTTTAAACGTTGCAGCAACTTATTGCATTGGATGGGGATGCATTAACTCTCCTTTAAAAAAAATTGCAACCTGTTCCAACGATCATGAAAGAATTTTTGTTGTTATTATTTATTCTTTAGAGATTTTTTTTCTTGGAATACTCATCCGAGATGGACAAATCCGAAGGTGGAAAAGCAGGTAACACCAGATTTTCTGGATTGACGTCACTATAACACCATTAATCACATAATACACGCCTTTATATGCCAAACATTGCTTGTACACTTGTGGCTGGAAACCTCCAAATTATATTCCATCCTGCCTACCTCTGCAGTTCAATATCTCCAACTTTTGAGTGTCCAAAAAATGTTGAACATTGTAAGCCTGGAGTGTTTCACTTAAAAAATTCTACGTATTCGATTGTCAAAAGAAACTTTTATGAAGCATGCATAAAATATAACTTTGGCTATATTCTAAAAGGAATATGGCTTATCGCTCTTGGCTCATGAAACAAATCACCCGAATAATACAAAGTATAGCTACATACGGGTAGGTATAAAGGTAGATATACATATCTGATGTAATTTATTCGAATAAAATAAACACGTGAACTTTGTTGCTACCACATGACAATCTCATGAACACGAGAACAACCCAAATACCCAAACCTGCGCATATCATTTAACCCTAGGGTCAAAATTGAAGTCTCCAAATAGCCTCATAAAACGTTGTGTCCACGTTGATTTGTGAATCAAGCATATATGTGTGTTTTCAGGATTTAAAAAAATAATTATGCGAAACTCATTTATGTGATGAGTGTTGCCAGTGCACCTGGCGTCTTGTACTAAAACAAATAAAAATTACACAACTCTTCAATTAATATGGTCATTTGGTCATCAATGCTGGAGAAAGGCAAGAATTAGCAATTGTAGTAAAATAAGATTCATCTTTAAAAGGCGCGTTGCACTTACAATTTTGACTGGATATGCGAGCCCCATGCCATTAACTATCACCATCACAATAACAATAGCGCTAGCGTGACGTCAACGGAAAACTGCTCTTATGAATTTACATGCAGCCTTTGTGCAAAAACATTGATAAAGCCACTTTTTTCATAGCTGGTACTGGTATGAACCAAAGCATGAATGAAGAAAGAGTCGCAAATGAAGCACAACAATGGACAGAACTTGTTTACTAATGAACGAGTTAACCCACATTTACAACTGTGAAAGCAAACATGTAGAAGCCTTGTTGTTTGTTTAATTGTAAGCAGTATATCGTGATCCGACTCCATCCCCCATCATTTATTTTCTAGTTATTGTTTATATTTTTGATGCATTTTATACCTGCGCTTTTCTACACTTGCACTTCAATACATGTTTCATTGATCTGGAAATCAAAACTCGACAGCTTTAATCAGACAATTAACGTATCAGTTGGATTGCTACAAGTCTACGTTTCTTATTAGTACAATTTTTTTATTTTTTTTTATAAAAAAATAATTATTGCTTCTGACTAGACTCATTAAGTATCAGTTGTCAAATTGTCAACAAAGCAACATCCTTTATATGTCTGTGAGGTCGTTGAGTTCATTCAAAGTCGGTTCAATTTCGCCCAGATCTGTTTTGCGTCATTGAAAACAGATAAGAAAATAGTTAAAGATGTTCACATGCAGATATGTATATTTAGAAAAAGGATAATAAATTCCACACCTTTAATAAGTAGTAATACGATGCGATGACTAACCATTTGAACTGTGCTATCTTCTAATAAAACATGTATTTGCGTCAGAGAATAAGGTTCCAGGATTTGAGGAATCAATGGCCTTTCCCAATAACTATTTATAATGAAGGGAAAAAACATTGTTCCTTTGAATATTCCATTCCGGTCTTTTGTTGTCGCATAATATGTATTGTTAAAACATTGTTGAAATGCACTTTTTTTATGTCAATGTCCGAAAGAATAGAGACTAGAATGTATTGCGGCTTTAGAGACGATAAGGCAAAATGCATTCACCTCTCAACTTACTGATACCGCGTTAGTCTTTTGGTTTAAAAAAACAACCCTGTGTAACATAAGTACGTGTGTATATTTAGCTTGCACCAATTCCTAAACTCTAGAGTCTAGACTAGGTTCTCTGTCATCATCACCCATGTCCCAAGAATCAGGGTTGAACTCGTAAAGTCGTAAACCATTCAAACGGATTAACGTATTAACATTTTTTTCAAGTTGTAAATGATGTCCTTGGACGTATGCTGCTTTATGATAATGCTTATGGCTTATGGATATGTATGCATTTTGTAAATACACGTGTTTATCTTTTACAACAGATTAAAAACATTTTGGTTTTTCACAGAAACAATTTAAACCCATGTTTTAAGCTTTTTCGGGCGTTAATCTTAAGATTTTAGCCAAAAACATACACATGTACCTCCTGTACCGATGCTATCGGATCGTCTACGATTAGAGCAGCCGGAGCAAAGAAACCTTAATTGTAATGTTCCTTTTTAATGGTATCACACAACATATGTCAAAGTTGCTGCATAAAACTTGATTAGATTGTTTTGCGTTTGTTAAACGTTTTGAAGCAATTACGATGGCTAATGGCTGAGCACATTATTACAAATGGCGACAGACATTAAACATTAGCCAAAACGACGACGACGACATGAAGGATAATTACATTATTCAAGTGCACACGTGATCATTTGCTTCTCACAAATGTCTCAAGTCGGGATTAGCATTAATTAATGGGCACGAATGTAAAATGCTATTTAAGGAAGAAAAAAATCAGTAAAAATGATTTTAATGGTGAAGCGATCCTCGATAGTTTGCAGCATTCCTATATTCCCAATAAACATATCTTGACATTTGACAGCTGATGGTAAGTACGGAGCTGGTGTTTTAAATGAGAAAAAGACTTAAATACTTGCTCATTTAGAATTATACCGTGATAATAATGCAGTTGAAATGAGTGAAATGATATTTGCATTGGGAGTTGGGATGCTCTGTGGCCGTAATAGCATTAAATGTGAAAATGAAATAGTAAACTCGAAATCCTCTCTCTCATCTTGCAGTCTGTTCTATAGGCACATGGGCACCGACAGCTTTCTCATTTTTCTTTTCCACTCTTGTTCGTCAAAGTGCCAAGTATTGATTCTTGTGGTGACACAGACGCATGGTGGTGCTAAAATGTGAGCAGGAGCCGAGAGAGTGGCTGAAATAAAATTAATCAAAGGAAGGTTGGGATACTCCAGGTAGTAAGAAACTCGATTCTAACTGACTGCAAACATCGGAATGTAATTTAAAATCTGTCATTGACAAGGAATGATAAAGTGACAAGGAATGTATGGCACTGCAACGGTCGACAATGTTGCTCCTCCGAGAGAACACATGTATAACATAACAAAAGCTTGTTTATTTTGCCAAATGGTAAAGTTGACGTCAATTTGTTAGATAATATTATGTGACTATGCGACACTTGGAGTTCATTGACTTATTTCGATGTAACCTTATTTTTTATAAGTTAATTACTTGACCATTGGTAATGCAGTGTGTAGTGTGGAAGATAGCTTCATTGCTAATTGTTAAGTATGTATTTTGATGTAGGTAATCTTTGTTGCATAGGTACTCATGAAATACACACTTGAAAGACAAAATAAAAATGTAGCTATGCAAATTCTACATGAATTATACACCTAATATTGCATTTTTATGTTTAATTGACTGTGAATGCAGAGTGCGAGGACCCGCACAATACATACATTTACATTTTTGGCTATTGATAGCCTATGTCGCCAAGAATTTTGCTTGCCTTGCAAAACCCAAAAGGCAAATGTACATTTAATTTTATGCGTGAGTTGTTGACCTCTTGATCACTTTACTGGCGCGAGTTTGATTTTATTTGCTCAAGTAAGTCAAAGAATTGTTAAAAAGAGAAACATTACTACTCCTTTAAAAGTGAGATGTCACACGCCAAAAAAATCCTAAAGGGGTGGAAAAAGTCTCGAGAGGGGTAACCAATTGACATCAATTTTGACAACAGTCGCATATCACAATGGTCACAAAATATTGTCAATCTTCTACTTTTATTCCAGGTAATCGCTCATTTTTTTCGTAGCGAGTAGCACGAGGCAAAACATAAATTGACAGTTGATATGCCTATATTTTTCTAAGGGTAAGCTTTATCATCATCACCACCAAAAAAGGAGCCTACACAGCACACGCGTCATATTATCACTCACTTACGTACAATTAATATTATCAGTTCAACTCCTGTCCATTTCTTGTCAACATTTTTAGCTACTCTTTTATATACCATCCCATTTAGGCATTTACTTTTACTCTCTTGCTCAAGTCGCAACTGTGCCTAATTTTTATGACTTCTACCGTCCGCAATATATATTATGCTAGTGTCATGGTGGTGTGGAGCTTAAGAAAAAATACAACTCATCTCCATCCTTTCGGCATAAAAATCTTTTGAAAGGTTCCGTGTTTCAGGCCGACAGTGCTATGACCTTAGCAAGGTCGACCGGGCAAGATTTTTGCTTATCCTCGTAATAGCAACTATCACATGTTACTATAGAACTTTTTTTAACTGTCTCTTTTTCTCTAAATACAATCATCATCTTCACTCGACAGAGTTCAGAATAGCACTTGCTCTGCGATACTTACTTATTTTCTCTTTGAAGAAGAAATGAATATTTTAATGAATTGACTGTTAAAACTGTTTCGACCAAGAGGTTTCCTATTTGATTTCATATTTTCATTACCATCTAGCTAATTACTTTCGTCTACTAGGAATATTACGCAAGAGGAGTAAATGGAAGGAAGATTTTTTCGCAAAGATGCTTGTATGCAAGTGTTCCTAACTAATGCATAATATGTTTTGAATTTTTGTTACGGTGACAGAGTATAGCTACAGGAGACTGTGAGTACTGTTATGGGTCATATAGCGGAGGATTGAAAGTGAACAGTATATACGTGATGAAAACTTCCTATTACTCATATTAAGCTAGTTTAGGATACAATGTAGGGTGTGTGCAGCACGAAAAAGGCATACACATTGTTGAGCAAAAGTCATGTAAGCCGAAGAAGATGAATATTATATATTAAATAGTAGAATAAATATGAGAATATGAGAATGTCTAGCTCGTCCATTATTATGATGTTGAGAAAGATTTTAATTAAATTGCCTTTCCTTCCTTCCTGACCGCTACCTCTATTCCGTTTTTGTCTGATTGTAAACTCGTGCATTTCCCACTTGTTACTACAACGTTAGTTGGTAGGAGCTGCTCCAATGTGAAGTAATAATAGTGATAATATTTAATATGTAGCAATATATGTGTATGCAGTTGATATACTGTTGTCTGGGAAAATTAAAGCTTTTATATTGATATTATGATTATGATGATGATGATGATTATTATGACCATGTTACGTTGACATTTTGAGCGTACACCACCACCCATCACAAAATGTTTATCTTTATCCCTCAATATATTTAAAGCTGAAAGTAAGTTGAATGAAAAATGAACGGCAGTCTGGTTGAAGGGGGAGGGAGACACGGAAAATGTAAAAAGGAATAATATTATATGCATCCCACAACAGCTCACCTGTCACTCTTTGATGGGAGACAGTTTATTACTCTTTGCCTAATAGAGCACACACACCAAGAATGTATGCATGTATGAGGGGACACAATGTTCCTGAAAAATTTGTCAAGGCACCATTGTTGAGCTCTCATCATTTCCTTGCAAAGATTCAGTTAGCCGAGCACCTCTTCTTTTTCTGCTTGTCCAATAAAGATATGATAACAGTTTCGTGATAATGTAATAAATAGAAAATGCATGGCTCACTGCGTATTCACTGTCGCAAGTGTAGAGGAGCTTTGTTCTCATTTCAAATCCAACTATTATGCGTTCTTGTCTTGTCACAAAATTTTCCTTCTTTGAGAGATTTTTGGAGAGATAAGGGAAAATGCATGTGCTCACTCAGTCAGATTCATTATTTATATCAAGTCTCACAAGAGTTGCAAGAGGAGAGAGAGCTTCATTTATGATATTTCGTTGAGTACTGCTACTTCCTTCCTACGGTAATTGTTTATTGCTGTTGCAAAGATGAGAGACCCTAAAAGTGTGTGCACATGAGGTGCATATCGAATAGTAGAGGATGACCACATGTCAGTTTGCTTGCAGTCCACTTCCGTCCTCTATTTAAGTGAATCTTTAAAAAGATGCATTGCATTGGCTTCAATAATGCATGGATTCTACATACATTACCGTAGGCCCTGTCTCATATTCTGAGTTTTAAAATTATTCCTCATAAGCTTCCTCTGGGTGGGGGGAAAGAATTTAACTCCATTTGATACTGGAGTAACTGGAGACAGGCGAACTAGCTTTCGTGAAAGCACTGGAAATTTGTAAGGCAAACATGGTGCTTGAGTGTGCATCCTCACAGCCTTTGTTATGCAATCCGAAAGAATTTTTTGAATAACCTTTCTCTCCTCTGGGCAGATGAAAGAGACTCTTAAGATTGTGCATGAAATTGTCATTGTCTTTTAAAGTGCCTATGTATCCCATACAGGCAAGAAGTGGTGAGAAGAGCACAGTTTGTTTTACTTTCTTGTTTCTCTCTGTGTGTCTCTTTGTGTGTCTCTTGTACGCATCATTTTTACGACTTTATTGCTGCAGTAGTAGTGATTGACCGCTTAATGAGTTTTTACGCAACAAAATATTTAGAGAAGGTGACACACACACGTAAGTTGGTTGATATTTCATTCGTGCACAGCAACACACACATATCTATATGGTCATACATTGTTTCGTATGTAGGGTTTTCGAGTGCAGTGACACTGCTCATTTGACGCAAATTGAGAATGTTATTTAAATTTATAATGACGGATCTTTTTTTGCCATTTCCACGACATTCATTTATGCATTTTTATTTCACTCAAAGGGTGATGATAATATGCTAAAGCGTATTATTTAGATTCACCGTATAAATTGTATATATTACAAAGTGGTTTTGCATTGTACAGTTAGCTGCATGCATACTCACGCATAAACTTTGACAATCTGATTGATTTACAATTTTTAGCTGTAGCTGCATAATTTTAATAATGCCTGTGTAAACACCACACCTACAAGAGAGGCAAATGCAAATGAATCCCATTTCTGGGAAATGGCTAGTAATTCCTAGAACAACACAGCTCGGTCAACCGGTATAAATATAAATGAGTGACGACGCACCAAGTTTAAACATTCACCAGCAGACATACAAATAAACCGTGTTTGTTTAATTAAACAGGGGTAACCTGCTACTCAACAGTTTGAGTCTTGAAACATTTTCATTGTGAATTGATATGAGTGAGAAAAAGGCATTCAAAAATGTTGGAGCATCATTCATTTTCAACTCTCCCAAAAGAAGTGATGAGGTTGATGCGAGAAACTCTACTTGTTGTACGTTTGTTGTATTTACTTGACGCAGCCCTTTTCCTAGTCGCTGCAGACATACATTCTATATCTTACATTAGACTCATTTCCTATACCACCTTGTGCTTTATGGTGCCTTACTCATGATTTTTCTTTTACTCTATCATCATACCTCATGATGACCTTGAACTTGAGAAGGAAACAAGGCAAGGGTTCTTTGATCTCTTTTGGCAGACAGGTTATTTAACTCTTTCTCCCAACTTACTCTGTATTCTCCTCTTCCTAATTTTCAGTCTTTTTCATTTGGGCTATGCCCTAAAGTGAGCCTCTCTTTTTGAACCTTCGTTGCAGAGAACTCTCAAGCTCCAACAAATAAAAGGGTTTACCCCGCCAATGATGAGTTCTTCTAAAGCAGTGATCAATTGCAGTAGTGTACAATAATAATAGCATTAAAAAGGGTACGCGTGTAATTTTCTCGAGTATCATTTGCCATACCAAAGTTTTACGGTTCGAAATAATTACGCTGGAGAACAATTGCTTTTTTTCATCTTCACAAGAAGAAAAGGTATTCAGCTGCGTATATTCTTTTTCACATGGTTGGCCAACAAGATATAATCGCATGGTTCTCCAGCAAACTGCAGACATGTTCTCAATTGATGGTTGTAAACTTAAAAACTACTCCAATCCAGTTGTGTCCAATGATGAGAGAGCAGAAAATTAGCCGTTTAGAGTTTCAGCCGTACACTTAATTACCAAACCCTTTGGTATGATTGTATAGGGATAAATGATGAAAAATGAGATTCCATCTCAAACAACTGGCCAACAATATTGAGCAACTCTTTTTTCTTCCTTCAAAAGTCCCAACAAGTTCTTGCAAGGGTTTCTGGAGATGAAAATAGCTCGCAATTTTGAAAAAGGGAAGAAAGGATGTTAAATTTAATTAGTGTAACATGATTACTGGCTCCAAGCCGTTTTCCATTGATGCATCGTCTACACTACACATATGCATGAAAGGAAGATGAAATCATATCATTACCAAGTGTGCTGGAGTTTTCTTAAAAGGAAACAGTTATCATGTTATTTATGTTTCTCTAAAATCTAGGTCAAAACATGAACTCTCACGGGTTTCCTTCACCTCTCCTTTCACAACAATAAAAGTAGAGAAAGAAACAGCATACATTATCCTGCTCAAGAGTGTACATGGCTGTGTGAAAAGAGACACACTTTGCTACTACTCTCTTGCTGCCAACACGTTACAAATCCCTTACTTGTTAACAAAAGCAGTGTGAAGTTGGTATTTAGGTCAGAATGAATATACATCTCTCGTATGTTGTCATCGTCATGGGTGCTACTAGCTTGTTTATCATCTTGATTTCGTGCATCTTCTGGAGGAACGTTGTCGCTTCTCCTACATTCATCGATACTTATGGTAATGTTCCTTTGGAGAGAATAGGCAGCGGATATGGTAGAATGAATAATGATTAATGAGAAGAGAATCATGTGCGCAAAGTAGCTACTCAATCCAGGCCTATGTTCAAAAAGATTCAATTTCAATAGTTTCTCAGCTATCTTTGCTTCTGGCTACATCATTATTTCATGGGCAATGATCATCTTCACAAGAAGCTCCTCCATATCTAATGCAATAATAATAAAGGATGCATAATTCAGGAAATGAATGCTCAATGTCTTGGCTCGTTTGGATTTGATCCAATTTGATTAGGATTTTATGACGGTGACATAATTCTCTTTGCTTGATATGCGTCTTTTTATTTCTTTTCTAATCTCAAGAATAAAATATTTAAAGGACGTTAAAATTTTTCCTAGCATGCAAGTCCAAGATATGAGAAATGAAAACTTGTTAAACTGAATATCAGTAGTAGGCTATGCTGGTGCGGCTGTTGGTAGTGTGAGTGTTAAAAAGTGTTAAAATAATGCCTTATTAAAGTTTTAAAGTACCTTTTGGAAACTGACTTAATATCTATCCAGCATAATTTTAGGTCAATAATGCTTTGAACTCTTGGTCTGTTCACGAAAATTAGAGACAATGCGGAACTGCTTATTTTGTTCGGTTTAAAAAAATGTATCCTTAAGGGTTTAAAGTGCCGACTATGAATAACATGTGTATACCTAATACCCTTATATTGAAGAAAAGGAATGAAATCTCCTTATATCTTAGAGGTCCTTTACAATAAGCATCCCTTTAGCATAATTTTAACCTCAGCTAGAGTATCATATAAGAAAACGGACAAAAAGCATTATAAATCCCCCTCACCGGTCAATGGCCTTGTTTCTTTCTTTTTTTAAGAATTTCAACGCTAACTACTCATCCCCTTATTGCTCCCCATTTTGTCGAGTTTAAAAGTAGGACGTACAAGAAATACAATGACAAAATGTATAAAAAAGAAATGTATTGCTTTAAAAAAAGAAAGAAACGGCGACCGTCATTTTTCTGTCTTTTATTCTTCTTCTTCTTCAATGCGGACTAAATATAACTGTAAAATCGCTTAAAATTTTCTTAAAAAAGACCTCGCACTGCATCTCATTGCTAAGCTATTTCTCACCTTACACTACCTAAAATGTCATCTATAATGTATATTTCTCTTGGCCAATGATTTAGTTGACAATCTAATATGAATTCAAAATGCTACAGATTTTAATCAAATACATTTTTTTGGATCAATAGCTGCACGTATCGAAATATGTTATGAATTCGTTTACCGTTATGCTGGAGTTTTATTTTATATTTTTTGTCTTTGAAAGAAAGGATGTGCATAGGTACATAATATTGAAATCTGACTCGGGCAGAAAGTTCTCATATTTTCAGATTCCAGTGATCACGTTGCATTGTACTACGCCTCTGAACTTTGTTGGGCAAACAATCTTAATGTATGCGAGTTGTTGCCACCTGGACATGGTCATGTTTAGACAAACTTAAAGTAGGACAACTAGGACAGTGTCCTCTGCTATGTAATTGCAATTTATTCTCGGGTATTTCAACTCTCGGTGGAACATGATACGAGATATGAGGTGCCGGAGAGAACAATGTCTATTTATTACCGACATGAAACCTCCTTACGACTTTTCTCTGTGCTTCTTGCAAATTACATTAGATTCTCGTTTCTCGTGCATTACATTTTCCACTGAAAAGTAAAGCGTCTCCTCTTTCACCTTCTTTGTGTAGGATGTGATGGTTACACATGCAAAATTCTGTTTGATCGAGTGTAATGCAAGGATACCTAGTTAAAGTGATGCGTTTGACTTGATATGCATATTTTGAGACAATATTTTATTGTAATATCAATTCAATACATTGCCCCTTATTTCTCGCCGTGCGTTAGCTTTGCATGCATGCGTCGTGCTTTTCTTATTGAGAAATACTGAATGAAATTTGCAAATTAGGACGGTATCGCTTCGTACATTAGCCCGCAAATCAACGACTTTTGACAATTCCAAGAAGCACAGCACGTCGAAAAACAAAAGGATCTGATGAGAGGACAGTGATTCCTCATGAACTAAATAAAGTTCATTCTTGTGAAAATGGATTTGGAGATCGGATGACAATTTCGAAAGAATACATAAAAGACGGTATAGGGTTTCAATAGGATATTAACTATTGGTTGACCAAATATACTGTGAGAATGCATTCCACCGTGAGACAGGGATGCTCTCTTGAACTAAAACTGGAGAGCAAAACGAGGTCATGATTATGTGAGTCAATCCTGCCGTATAATAAGGAAACATAAAAAACCATGCTCTGGACTCAAGACAATGTTCTCCAGTTCAACAATGACCACTGACCCTATATACCTATATGCATGTAAATTTTGTTAAGTAATGGAAAAAAAGTAGATCTAAAAATGAGAAAGAAAAGTTAGCCAAGTGCGAAAAGTAGAGAAAGGAAATTAATGTTTTCTTTTTCATTTACTTAACGCGTCTCCGATGCATCTTAAACAAGCTCATGCAATGTATCTAAATTTATAGGTAGGTATGTCAGTATGATTCTTTTTTTTTGAAGAAAAACAATGTACGCAAATGGCTGTAGAAAAAAGTGCATAAGTTGGAGTGACGCTGTGTAAATGAGATAAAATGTAAAAATGTGTGTAATGTGTATACAATAATAGCCACAGTTTTTAGAAGTAGATGTAGTAGATGTGGTAGTTGAAGTAGTATAATATAATAGGGTATAGGGTGAAGAAGTACAAGTAGCAGAGCAAGTGTGATGCTGGTGGTGGCAAAGCTGTAAAGGGTGACAAAAGTTCATTACACTTTTTTAAGTTCAGTACAAAGATAATGTGTGTTGTGTCAGTCTTGATGCTGTTGTTGCTGCTCCTGCTTGATGATGATGTTGGTCGTATTATTAATAATCGACTCTTGTATCATCTTGTTGACTGACGAATGTTGCTGATCATGATGATGATAAGGCTGCATGCTTACCTGAGAGACCAAGACAACATTCGTAGTAGAGAGATAAAAGAAAGGAGACTATGTCAACAGTACGATATCAGCCATCTCACTATCAAATGCAGTTTGCTCCTCACTGCTTTTTGGTCAGTGATGGTAAAGATGAAGTTGTAGGGTTGAGGGTTGACTGGTGCATGCACACATTAGGAATGCATGGCATGTAGTACATCGGCCTGAGGAGGCTCTTCTG
Organism: Sinodicranocentrus sp. ZH6; assembly: GCA_027743935.1. Lineage (NCBI taxonomy): Eukaryota > Metazoa > Arthropoda > Collembola > Entomobryomorpha > Entomobryidae > Sinodicranocentrus > Sinodicranocentrus sp. ZH6. The sequence continues at coordinate 23,206 of JAHZNA010005045.1, read as the reverse complement.
TGCGTTCCGAAAAAGAAGACCTTACTTGTACACAATAGTGGTCATAAAAAATAGCTCATATTTTCCTCACAATTACTTATCCTCAATGCCAATTAGATTCGGATTTTATATCCACTTTATCGCTTAATTAAGACTTGATGATGTCTCGACGACAGAAGCCAATGTGTAATTATAGTTGAGCAAGGTGACGTGTGCAAAAATCTTGACGTAACGTGCAAGGATTATAGAAAGGATTTTTCAATTAAACCGAAATCATGCACGGCTTCCTGAACTCGGCTTTATTTAAATAATAATAAATGTATTGCTACCGTAAATGGAAACGAAACGGAAGTGTAGGTAAATATTTTCTCGGGTCGAATTTAATATTTTTAAGCTAAAGGATTGCATTTTTTTCAAGAAAATCTCGGATGCTAGAGAAAAGTAAAGTATAAAAAATAATGTTCCTCTTGAAGGCAGGAAGGCAACAACGATGTCACTCACTCATATGATCTCACAAAACGGCGGTATAGTAGTAGCATGATATTGGTAGTAAGTGGTAAGTGTGCGCGAGCATATTTCATTTCCATTTAACCTTTTTCAAGTAACCAGAGCAAGGGGTCAATCAACTTAATAGAAGGCAACAAGAGGTTTGGTTTTGCAGAGAATTTGTGGCAAAATATTTTTCACTTGACAAGCGTCATCATCACAATCAACCTGTCACCGTTTCCTACAAAATTGTCAATGTCCTGGTAACCTCTCCCCTATTTCTCAGTGCAATGCACTATCGCATACTAGTCTCCTTTATTGAGCTTGATCACCGTGCTACGTAACAGACTACTCACCTCTTACAACAATGCACTAAACTGCAATGATGCACACTCATTGTGAGCGCGCGTCGACTACGCGTCTTCACTTATAACCATTAACATTATATTCTTTATTTAACAGCATTCTTGTTATAACTTCTTTTTTTATGCCGCCATCATCACAAAGATGAGGTGCTTTATGAAATATCACTTTATTTCACCAAGTTTTAATGCTAATACTTTTTGTGGCTGGATCTTCACCAGCTTAAAGTCATCATTTTTATGATCATCTTCAGTAATAGTTTTTTTTGTATACAGTTATCGTCATCACATAGTTCTGATAATGATAAGTACTATTAATAAAACATTCAGATACAATTTCCCGATCGATTTGCGAACAAATGTGTAGATGGCAAATTCCCACCATTTTCTCTTAATTCATAACATCATGCTAAATTTACAAAGGACACAAATAATAGTAGTAATAATTAAAACTAAAGTTCACTACGATGCACACTTAGCGCCCCACACATGCGAAAAAATGTCCTTTATCCTGTCACTTGTAAATTTATTACTCACACATTGAAACCTTGCAGAAGCGATTACTCTCAAAGCATTGACTTACCTTGTAGCCTTTGTCGCCGTTTGTTCCTTTGTGAAAAAAAATTATTCAATAATGTGTTGAGTAGTGTGTAAAGTGGACAATAATCTTAGAGCATATTGACCATCTTTCTTTTTTCTACATAAAGATTAAAACCTAACATTAGGTAAGATTATTAGAGTTATTAGCAAGTAACAAGAATATTACAAAGAGGAATAATTGGAGACGCATAAAAACGTAAATGTACACACAAATCTGCCTCTAACGAATGGCACGCATGAAAAAAGTCTGTACAGTCAGTTTGGTAAGGTTGTAGAATTTTGTTTTCGCATGTATAGGTATATCAGCAGGACAAAGACTTGTTGAAGAAGGAGATGAAGGTAAACAATGCATTTTTCGCTATGCATACGTACGTGAGTGTTTAGCTTAGTAGGTGATATAATTAACTATTTAGTCATCAATATAATAAAAGTGTGCATCATGTAATGTTATGTGCATAGAGATGTGTGGATATATATACCTGTGCACAGATTGCAAAAAGCAGTCACAACAAAGCAGGCGGAATGATATGATGGGAGCGCAGTTAACAACAGCTATCCATCCATCCGTCGGTCTATCCGTCTATCCGTCCAATATCGTCCATCCGTCCTCCTCAAGAGCTTGTAACAGAGATTACTATCTTTTGCTACGTTGTCGTCGTGCTTCTTCTTTTAACTTACCTTGTTTGCCTGCGTATAGTAGCACAAGTACATTGAACACATTAGCCAAGTAACAACTCTCAGGCTATAGAAATGCATAACACAAGAAAAATGAGGTCGTTGAACTCTTAGACACACACACTTACACATATTTACACACATAAACTACTTACTACAACTTCTACTACTACATCTACTACAAGTCATCAATTAAATGTGCGACATTCTATTAGTCCATTTCCCCAGTTTGATATCTGCATATGAGTGAGTTACTAAGCAAGTAAGTAAGTAAGTAAGCAACGTGTTCGGTCGGACGACGGAATCCCTTCTGTTTTTTATGCATCTCTCTCATCTCTTGTACGGCATCTCATTCAACCACTCGCATCATATCATATCATATCACAGCTTGAAATCCTTTCTACTCTTTTGGAACTACACAACAATGCTCAACAATATACGTATACACATGCAAAAGTCTGTTCAACCATTTTTTATTAGCATCTTTCAGACTCGCCATTTCAATGCTTGAATTGCATGTCCCTGAATGTTTCACTTGATCAACTTAACCACACACACACACACACCAATTCAACTATCAATGAATCAACTGCTTAGCTCAGGAATTGCAGCCTTGCTTCTCTGTTTTCGCGCTTTAACAATCCACTACTTTACGCTAAAACTCAAACATTTCAAGTTTATCATCCTTCTTCAAATTATATATCATTACATCTGCACATGGTTTCGCTATTTCAAGTATTACTCGGCAAATTCTAGCCTTCATTTCGTACTCCCGACATTTTTCAACCTGACGATGTATATTTATTGTTTAAACTATAGTTGAAGGAATTTTTCAACTGCAGTCGAGCATACAGGAGGATGATAAAATTCTCTGAATATTTTTCTTCAGCGATTCTCTTTCAATGAGGAACTATTACGCAACTTTGAATTCTAGCCCGATTAAATAATTCGCGAAAGATTAAATTATTGTAGGCAAAAAAATTTCATTCATCAATCAATAGCAGGGGAACTGGTCCAATGAAGGAGAAAATTCTTGGAAAACATTTTTTTTCATTTTTTAAGGATCTGACCCTGCTTATTACATCATAATAATAATATTGTACAAGCTGTGTCCGTAAAAACTAATAAATGATAATCTACAAGATGATAACATAATTAGCTTACAATTTTCTCATATTCAGCATCAATCAAAATGTAAGATATATATTGAGCAATTAAATATTATGTACTTGTTGGTCGCCAGTTACACAAGTCACGGCTTGTCAGCTGCTGGGTACTTTTACTTTACGGATGTCTAGCTTTGAAGACAAGTTGACCCCATCAGTAAGAAATCAACAAAAAGTTCCTCAGACTTGCATCAAGTTGAGTGCACGTCCGAACTTACATATGTACTAATAATAATAATACCGGTCACTGTTATCCTCACACCACGGCTGACACCTGATATATTTTTATACAAGGAATACTACGTTTAAGATTTGAATGAATGGAAAAAGTCTAGAAACCAGAAAGGTCATTGTGTACAAGCGTACGAGTGCAGAGAACCTCCCTATTTCACTCATTAGTTGTGTATCAATTTCCGTGTGCTGAACTTTTGTTTTTACTAAAAGCCTATAGTAAATATGCCATAAAATTGTTGTCGAAACCTGCCTTAATTTATGATAACCAGCCTTGAAACTGGTAAAGATGACATTGTTTGAATGATGTAACCCTTTTCTAATTCAACCTTACTTGCCTTAAGTATCATAAACAAAGTAATGCAGTGACGCGATTCAGTTTTATGCAGTTCATTGATATCAACAAGTACACACGTGACGTAATTGTAGCGGATAGTTAATCAAACATTAAGGTTGAGTTTAAAAGGTGCACATGAAATCATCACATCATGAATCATAATGAAATTTTGCTCTGAACTGCAACATCAAATGAACAGAGCAGCGAAACACATCTTACCGTCGTCCTCGACGATTTGACAACAACTAAAAATTTCGCTTCACAGAGTGAGCATTATAAGATGCACTTTCAAATCTAACACTTGACCAGTTTTACATTATGCAAATCTATCCAGAATGAAGAGCGAGCTGACTCTTGGCTTCAATCTGTAAATGACGAGCAGTTTTGCTTGCCTCTACTTCAAAATCTTCAAAATCCGTCGTAGTATCATATGAGGTGAGTATATTTCATGACAAAGAATATGAGCTTCTTGGTTTGTAATGTATTTTGTGATTGTGCGTCGCCAAACTACGCTATCCAATAATAGGAATCATACAATGCATCTTCTTTATGCCAAAGTTGCAGTTCAACGAGATTCTTTGTCTATTTGAATGCTTTTGTCTTGTCTAGGAGATGCATTTTGAGAAGGGGATTACTATTGACTATTGTCATTCTATCCATGTTCCAATCATTTAGGAAAAAATCCCACATCAATTGATAAGCATGATCCATGGATATGTATATTTATATTTAAAGAATATAGTTTTATTTAGAAAAAACTCACACTCCCCTTTTGACAAAGACACATGACACAAGACAATAACTTCCTTACATGGTCATGGTATTCCTAAATACGTGGTGAATAGTGCATCCCGAATTTAAATATAGCGTATCCAATAATGCTCTTCCAAGCTTTTTCACCCTTGAGCTAACGAGATTTACTGAGAGTTGATTTAAATACTTGAAGGAGTGCAAAGTATGTATTAAATATATGCATGCAGGCAAATGTATATGGAAAAGCGCATTTTAGTTAGAGGAGGAGTTGGAGAACTTTGTGTTATACTTATACGCGTTTATATAACTGCTCTCAAAAGTAACTTGCACAAAGGTAGCAGTGAGATTTGGTGAGAGAGGGGCCAGGTTTGGAGAGCCCAGCTGATTGTGCCACTATAAAAGCCATGAGGACTTGAGGACTCAAGTAATCGTGGTCTCTTGTGAGATAGGTAACCACACAAGAACGAAGACCATCGCGACGCGACTATCTTCCCCAAAAGGGAATTTATTATACAACAGAAGAATATAACAACTTGCACCTTTGCTGCAACGAGAGAGGGTTGCCTATATTCTCACTGCTCCACTACAACTCCTGCTTCACATATAAAACCAAGTGGAATCTTCTCCCACTTGTTGAGTTGAGAAAGAGACGAAGACGAAGAAGCAAGTCGAAGAAGGAGCTGTCTCGCTCGCTTTGAATTGCGGCAATATTTGCTCTACTACTTTGTTGTACTTTTATCCAAACAACGTGCAAAAGACACGCGTCACCCCAACTAAGTCCAAAAAATCTCAATTCATTCATACATTCACGAGGGTAGCAATCAACGAGCGTCAAACTGAGCTAGCATAGTAATTTTCTTTTTTTCATTTTTTCCTTTCTTGCAAGAAAAAAGGAATTATCAAATGCTCTAGTCTTCACACAATAGCCCACTCATTGAATGTAGAATCACCAGTGATTCCTGTCATCTTGAAAACATTGCTTGATTTTTTTGCCTCTTTGATCTTTGGAGCATTATAATTATTATACTTATTGACCAGCTGATCACCTCAAGCTGCTTGATCTAGTTTGAAAATTAATATTGAGAATCATGGACCACAAACAGAACATTATTATATTTTAAGTGTTTTTTTACAAGCCCAAATTTGTCGGCTTTTTGAGAAGAGTGAACTAGCGTTGTGATTAAAACAGTTTTGTTGTGACAATTGTGAAAACCAGTTGGTTTTGGACTATTGAGTGATTTATTTAAGACTTGAGTAGAAACTTGTTACAAGTCGGCAAGATGGCAATAATAATTTCTTCCGTTTGTGAAGTAATTAGCACATTGTTGGGGTACATTAAGGAAGATTTGGGTTGGTATTTGTGGGCACTCATTTGTTTTCTCATCACCATTCGAGGGGTTCAAGTAATACTTCGCGAACGTAAGTTACCACCTGGACCATGGGGCGTTCCATTCCTTGGTTACCTTCCTTTCGTTAAAGAACCTCCACATCTCCTTTTCACCAAATTGGCCAGAAGGTATGGTCCCACTTTCTCTATCCGGTTTGGATCTCAACTCCTTGTCGTTCTCAGTGACTACAAAACCATTCAATCTGCATTCCGCAAGGAGAGCTTCTCCGGTCGCCCCGATAATGAAATCTCCCAAATTATCGAAGGCTTTGGTGAGTATCTATTCTCTTATCTTCATAATTATTTGTCTTGTCTCATCCCAAACTTTTTAGCTTCTTCCTTTGCCATATCTCTAGACGACAGTACCTATTTGAACTCATATTGACTTATTTTGGTGTTATTGATCCTTACACGATAACCCATGTCATTGTTCCATTTCCACTCCCTACGAGTTCCGATTAATAACTCAATTCCAGTGTAAAATGGGTTCATACAAATTAAGTAGGAAACTGAAGGAACACAATGCTACTCATTCAATTGATAATGAATGGCAGTAGATGACAATGTGTAAATCACACCTGCACTGTATAATCAGCGTTAAACTTATTCATGGGAATGGATACCAATGGGAATGTTTCAAGTATGAAGCATTGATTTTTTTATAACTTACTTGTAATACTTCGTTCCGCTTAACTGTCTCTTTGGGATTTTTAAAGGGAAGTGTATTTTTATTGTATGCCTACACGACGTATCGTCTTATCTTTCACAGCATGTTCGACAACTGCATGGACGATTTTACTTGATAGACGTGTTAGAATGGAATCCATGTGACAGAAATGAATGGGTGACTTGATAAGTTGATAGCTATTATTACTATCACAGTTTATCATCATCATTACTATTACTGATGTTGATTATGAAATGAGAGAGGAGCTCTGCCAGCTAACTATTCCATGATGATGTCCTAGTTATTTAGATGCATTGATAGTTGACTTGTAGAAAAGCAGGAGATATTAGCAACAAGCCACACTGCTAGGTATTGTGAACTCATATGTCTACAAGTAGGCATGGCATGCAGGGTCTGTGGATAGAAATTATATGCATATATTAAAAATGATATAATATGTATCACTGTTGCAGACTATATAAGTCGCTTGACGCCGCCACCCGAACTAATATAATGAATATGTCTGCACATGATAAAATTGAAAAGGCTAAGGGCTTTTCCTTCATCAGGACACGTTAAAATAATAAAAAGTATCCAACAATGGGAATCAGTTTATTGGCCTCTATTACAATTAATTCATTACTCCTGCCAATGATCCATGTAAAAAAGCGTATTTGTATTCGTGATATGGATTACTCACGAAAAGACACTAAATACCCCTCATTGTCACTTTTATGTAGAGCTGCGAAAAACTGTTAATCATTACTTTTAACGGCAGAGTCAAGCATGTGGTGGGGATGGTAGTCAGGGTAAACTGAGTTTGCACCTTGTGGTTTTAATGACCGTTTGCTGTAGTCACATAGTTTCCTTTTGTAATCATGTCTCAGCTGAAAGCTGATATGCTTATGAGTTTTAGTTTTGTTTGTAAGAGTGTGGTTAAAGACATGAGTGATTGTAATCAGGGACATGTATGCATGCATAGTTATTAAATTCCTTATATGCAGCATGTATTATTATTAGACCTGCCACTGCATCCAATACGTATTGCATTTCATGATTGTCTCTCTCACCCGCTTCTTTACTCTGAGGTGAACAGTGCCAAATTTTACATTGTTATTACTTCAACGGACTGGCGTCGCCAGTTGCTAACCTTTAATTTTCAAATTGATGGTATTCATTCATTGAGGTATAAAAGACGCATGAACTATTTTTTGCCAGAGTCAAACACCATCATAATGAACGGCAATGGGATTAATTCCATTATTTAGAATATGCGGCAGGGATTCTTGTCCAAAATTTTATTCAATTGATTTACGTTAGGCCTGACGTTATTTATTGTTAGTTAAATAGGGATACATAAGAAAATACTATATAGAACACTGCAGTCCAGCAGTTTGGGGTGACGTGATACTTAGGTAGCTCCAGAGCATAAGTAGTCATTCCTTTACTTGCATGCAACCATCTCCTCCAGTGTCAAGCTGGTAATAGGAGAGGAAGGAAGTGAGCTGGCATTGCATCCTCAAAAATCAGCGTCCAGTTAGAGCAAAAAAATATCTCTTATGTTTTAGCATTTGTTTACACATATATTGAGATGCATAAAAGTGAAGGAATGTAGCAATAGCTCAGAAAGTAAATGATGCTCTTAAGAAAGTACATACGACTTCCTTCCGCTACGAAACGAGACAGTCGAGGAAGATTCAAACATGGTGCATAGAAAGAGTTGGGGGTTTTCCTTCTTATTTGATTACGTAACGTTTATATGAATGCATCAATTTATTTGCTGACTCTTTGCACTCCTGCCAAGTGCACTTATCGTCGCAGTTAACAAGGCAATCAAGCAGGTTTATTCATGAAGTGACGAGTTCCGACGATTCTTCTAAGTCGCTTGTTCAGTCTACCATATATACGACATTTGGCTTCACTGTAACGTGTAACGAAGGATACACTTGAACAGTTTGCTATTATGAATGAAAGCTACCTGCTGATAATGCATAGAAAGCCTCATAAAAATTCACATGAATGTCGGTCGGGCGGAGGGTTTTCCTTTTCTGTAAAAAAGGAATAGGCACATTCTATACTTTTTTCTCGTGAAAAATCAACTCGTTGATGTGAACTTCTTATTGGAGGATGCTGTGTGTGTGTGTGTGTGTGCTTCTGAGAGATTTTTGACTTTCTTAAGAAAGAAGCAGAGAGCAAAGGAATAGGGCAGTTTGTAAAGCAAGAGTGGTATGCACCATGTGCACGGGGACGGGGTGAAGTGAAGTTAAAAGAAGAACTGAGATTCTCAGAAAATCTGGTTACGTATCAAGGTCATTGTTATTGGCACTGGAAGAAAACAAGAGGCAACGTGGTGGTTCAACTAGGTGCAGTGCACCGTCTGCACCGGTCAAATGGCTTAATAAATACTTGTTACGCATGCAAGACGCATAATAAGTGGTACTTGACGCATTTTCCCCATGCAATGCATATTATGCAAATGTTGCTGTCATTCACTTGGAAATGTGGCTACGTGGAGCTTAAAACGGAAAATTACGGAGGTGCGTACGTGAGTGCAAGTGCATGCTTTTTCAAAAAAAATGTTTCTCTTCACTCCTCACACGTTGTTCTTATTTCTGTAGAAATATATCTTTAATGGTTGAAAGTACTTTGTCTGGGCACAAAAAAACGTCGAAAAAACTGAGAATCAGGCATGAGCAAGGTACGGGGCAGTGACCCTATCCAGAAAGTTCTTCCACTGAAATGAAATGAAAGTTGACTGCATGCATTCCCTCCATTCAACGGACATTGTCTTATATATTTTTTTTAAACGAGCATGTCGTTGCTTCGTTTCGCACGGATAGTAATATTTATTAGTGATAGTTGTTTGCCGGGTGGGATTCCAGATTAGTGCTGTGGTTCAAAAACACGTATGCATAAATTTGTACGTATCCGAATGCAGCTCCACGTTGATATTATATTTATATCTATTATCTACCAGAGTCGGTTAAACTATCATGCACCACCTATCCAGGAGGTGTTCAAGAACGTTTTTTTACAAAAAGAATAAGAAAGGGTTGAATGATAGCCAAGAACGTTGTTCCTGCTGTAGAGCACGTTGTCTCGCAAAGCCTTTCGATGCAATGCCTACCTGAGCTATCTTGATGTGGTGGAAGGTATTCCACATTATTTAAAGATTTAGTCAGTGCACTGGTCGTTGTCTCCGGACGAATGAAGAAGGATAAACGGCAAAAGCAGCAGGATCAGGGAGATTAGCATAAAAAGGGGAAAACGAAAAAGGAGATGTAATGGACAACTTGCAGTAACTTAAAAGTAAAACGATGGACGAGTGAAAAAAACAGAGTCAGTTTTCCCATTCCTCTTCTTTGCTCATTATTGCCAGTTGAAATCTCGGCAAGAAGCAGTTTTTATTACATAATTCGAAGAAGTTGTTGTCCTCCAGTAAACTTTCCATTGGACATGTAATGCCATTGTAATGCGAGTAGTATAATTATATGCACACCGCTCACTGGCATGGCATCCATGATAATGAACATCTACCAAAAAGACTTGCACTTGACCATTTTTAACCGCCTAAAACGCTTCTAACGTGCTTGGTGTTGGTCTCGTTGTGGACAATCTGGTATTCCAGAGGAGCTTATATTCACTATTACCATTTCCCAACGGTCCCTATGTCCACTCATGCTTTTTTTTCTTCTAGTCAGTAGTTGTTTCATGAATGAATATTGTTTTTAATCGACTTAAAAATTTCTTCAATATTTCAGGTTTAATCAATGTCGACGGGAAACTATGGAAGGGGCAAAGGAAGTTTTTACATACACAACTTCGCAGCCACGGCATGAAGCCTAGTGGGGTAGGAAGAGAAAATTTGGAAGCAAGGATCATGGTAATTTAGTTACATGTTATCCTCATGCGTATTGACAATGTCAAGAAAAACGATGGTGTATAAATACTTACCATTTATGTTGTGATTTAATTACAGCGTGAAGTGGATGTCTTCCTTAATACATTATTAGCTAATCCTGGAAAGCCTGTTGACTTGAGTGAGTACTTGACTGTGTCGATGAGCAATGTGATTTGTTCGTTGCTTATGAGTGTGCGCTTTACCCGAGATGATCCAAGATTTAAGAAATTCTCCGCTCTCATCGAAGAAGGATTTCGTCTTTGCACATCAACAGGATCCTCCAACTTCTTGCCTAGCCTCAAGTACTTGCCCGACATTAAAGAAATTAACGCCAAAATCCAACAGGTCAGTGGAATGCAAATTTGTGTCGGCTTTGCTGGATTGAGCTAGCTTTTAAATTATTATATTCATTTGGGGATTTTTTTGTTTTTAACTTCAGAATCGAGTTGAAATGGCTGGATTTTTCCGTGAAATTGTGGAAGAACATAAGCAAACCTTTGATCCGTCTAACATTCGTGATGTGGTGGATAGCTACCTTCTTGAAATCGAGCAGGCTAAAGCAGAGGGTCGAGATGAGAATCTTTTTGAAGGAAAAGATCCTGGTAAGAGAACAAACCACTGATTCCTCGTATTTCATTACGTACACATTTTTTTCTTAAATGAGGACGGCAGTTATCAATTAGAAAAGTAAAAGGTTGAATTGTATAGACTGCTAGTAAAGGCTCACATTAGCACAATATTTTCCATGGCATAGTTTTCCTCTGTGACAAAGCGACACGGTGATATTTTAATGCATTACATAAATAATATGTCTGATGCTAAAGAGCTGGGCGATGAGACGTGCATTGAATGAAGAAAGTATCAAGTTTAAATTATCATGAATTCTTTTATTACGTAGTTAGTATTTTTTTGGTAGTTAGGTATATTTAAAGGTTGCGCGTATTTAGGTGCATTCTTGTTTCACACATGTGCAGTGATGATGAGGGGCATTAAATTAAAGGATGTTGTGAGGTGGATTTTTCCCAAGTTTCCTAAAGATGCAAATTGCATCAAGTGCAGTTCTTTTCCATAACTGTATCACACGGATCATCGTCATTTGGTAAATGTTTTGCTTTCCATTTTTAGCTTTTCTGATAGGCCCATTGTTGTATTCATGCATTGAGTTGCACACGCATAAGGGTAGTATGCATAAATGTATGTTTAGAATTTGGAAATCGAATCCAGAAGCAATGCACATTTTGTTACAGTTCTTCTTCATGTGGAGCCAAGTTGCTCAGCTGTAGGAGAAAAAACAACAATTTTTATCTAGTTTGATTTAAAAAAAAGAAAATGAGAGAAGGCTTTGTAGGCTACATTTTGTTTCATTCTGAATTACGGCAACAGTGGCAAGTTGCTCGAATAGAGAAGGACAGGTAACAAGTTGCCCAAAATAATGGTATGGTGTCCTTTCCTTCAGCCTCTCGTTTTTTGGTACCTGATTCTCCTTGTTACATATTACTTATCAAGTTAACTCACTCACCATCATCATCATCAGATTATGCATGAAAGCTGCTTCAACTTTGCCACTGCTGCATAATATTCATGTAACATCATCAAGATTTTGGGTTGTTAAATGAAATCCGTCATTATCATCATCATTTGGATGATGGTGTCTCTGAAAATTGTCAGGTACCTTGTTGATGTGGTCGCCGCCACCGTCATGATAGTGGTAGCCGAAGCAATGGCCGACACCGTTTTGTAACAATGTTGTTGATGATAATGACTATATTATAATGATAACGCCACTGCACACCAATACATTGTAGGGCTGTCGCTTTTTCTTAAATATTTTTGATTGATTCATGAGCCCCTGTGCACTGCTGGCCTAGTGAGTACTAGAGGACATTCAACATTGTATAAATGCGTTTCTCTTATTCCATTTCGCTCAATGTATTTTAACCTATGTGTGTATTTATCTTTTCAGATCGCCAAATCTACCAAATTCTGGGTGATATGTATAGCGCAGGGATGGAAACTGTAAAGACTCAGATGAACTGGGGAGTTCTTCACATGCTCTACAACCCGGAGGTCTTAAAGAATGTTCAGGACGAGCTTGACAAGGTATGTGCATATAATGATTTCATGAAAAAAACTGGGTGATTCGACCGGCAAACTGGCTACTAATCATACAATGAAAGAGCATGCCTACATAGATGTTGTTATTATTATTTCTAAGCAAGCAGTTTCTATCATTCGAGCCAGTGTTCGTGTTCTTCTACCTTCTACCTCTTCACAATTGTGGAGTTTAAATATTGACCAGATGATATCATTCTCATTTTTCTACTTTCTAGGTTGTCGGACGAGAGAGACTTCCCACATTTGATGATATGCCAAACTTACCATACACTGAAGCAACGTTGATGGAGGTGATCCGACGGGCCTGTGTTGTTCCACTTGGCACCACACACGCCGCAACCAAGTAAGTTACTCGCACTTCTGTGTAGACACATTACATCATTGATTTGTCAGCGGCGCCTCTACCATTTTCCGTGCTTTTCGCTTTTGCCATTCGAATGAATAGTATCTAATCATTGCATTTTTTCTCTCTATGATTGTCCAACAGAGAGGTCATTGTTGATGGTTATGTAATCCCAAAGCACACTCAGGTGATCCCCTCAATTTATTCTGTTTTGATGGACGAGGAGCTGTGGGAAGACCCTGAAGAATTTAACCCAAAGCGTTTTCTCAACGAGTCTGGTCAAATTGTCAAGCCTGAGTACTGGATTCCATTTGGAGCTGGTCGCAGAGCCTGTCTTGGGGATATCCTGGCAAGACAAGAATTGTTCCTTTTCTTTACCTCTCTTGTCCATTGCTTCCATCTGAGGCGCGTGGAGGGAGCTACTCTTCCTGATCTTGTTGGCCATGCCGGTGTTACTGTTTGTCCTACTGAATATGAGGTACATTTTGAGCTGTTATAATTCTTATAATTTGGCAAACCTGTCATGATACTAATTTTTTTATTTATATTATTTTTAATAATTTCAGCTTCTCGTCATTCCACGGGGTGATGATAGCTCCTCTTCAAAGAAAGATGGAAACGGTAATGACGCTTCCGTGATAAACTCTTCAGCTTTATCTGCAAAATCTCAGGCACTGGTTAGCAGCTGCCCTTTACTTGAACGTCGTAATGCTGGTCAGCATTAATTTCTGCATCTGCATCACCAAGCACTGGGTTGCCAGTTGATCTTTGTACAAAGACTTGATTGCCTCTCTCATCTTCTGTCATATAATCTGCTTTGTATGCACAAGGATGTTAGGCACAGAAATCTCAATTTTTAGGAAGAAATGTCAGGAATAAAAATGTTGTAGGAAACCCATGTTTTCACCGTTACGTAAATCTCAAAACAGTGTACCCTTTACATTTTTGAGTTAGGTGTATACAGACAGATCATACTTAAGTACACATTTAATACCAATCTGTAGTCATAGGATATACATATATATATATATATTATATTATGCCATGTCGAGCAACATTTTGTCAAGTTAAGCTTGCCATACCAGCAAACTGTTGTGCAGACATTTTAATTGTATTTCTTGCCAAAACATTTCCTTCCTGAGGAGTGGTAGGCTGTTGTTGATACTTATTAGTTTAATTTATGCTATTTTATCTATGTTTGTGGCATCATTTTTTTTTGCTTTTTTGGTTGTCCACACAATCAAATGATTTTGGAGGATGCTACAAACATGGCATCCCTTGCACATACTTTCCCTTGTAAATAGCAACATGTTAATTACTAGTTAGGTAATATTATGTATGATTGCAATCAGTTGTAAGACTCTAAATAGTCGTGAGTCCCTTTCCGTTAGTTTTTTGTTCATTTTTTAAGGAAAGTGTTCCTGTGACGAATGACATTTATTTGGCTGTCAGCCTTTCCAGCAAGTCAAGTCATATAAATTTAGCTTTTGTAATGTTACATCGTCGTCAGACAATTTTTGCTCACTCTTTCGTCCATGATTAAATTTTAAAGTTGTTTTTGTGCCACAGTGGAAGCCCAAGTTAACTATATAAGAAAATTGAAGTTTGTTCCCTAACTGCTTATTTATTATTTTTGCTGAATATCAGTCTTGTGCCATGTTGAGTTTTTGCAAAGTACATTTTTTATTTCAAGTAGCTCCCACCGACCAGTTATTTTATCGATTCCAACAGTGCTCCGTGACTGTACTGACATGAGCACTATCTTGCGTATTTACTTTCATGATCTTTTACGTTGATAAGCGTTAATGTAATTCAACAGCAGGGATCTTAATTTTTTATCTAGTCAGTTGGTTCTTAGCGCTGAACACAAACATACTTGCAACAGCTAATGCAAAATAGGTTCTCCCGTTAAGTTTTTTCTTCAAATTAAGAAAGCCATCCCTTATTTCAAATTCACAACGTTCATGGCATCCGTATTTCTAATCCGTGAAGAAAGTTCAGAATGTAATCCATGGTTCGGATTCGTGTACTCAAAATCTCTGAGAAACAATGGAAAATAGAGTGGGCTAAATGGTCGTGATAACAATCAATTTTAAAGAAACATTATGATAACCCTGTGAAAAAAGAAATGCACGATAAGAGTGAATACAAGTTGATACATTTTAAATCTTATATTTTATTATGTTATTCCTTGTTTTATGTTGCTGCTAGTCAGTCATTGAAACCGATATAGTACTTTCACCATTTACTTTACTACTTTTAAGAGCATGAAAGCTAATTATTATAAGCTTTTGTGATTACACCAGTAATGAGTAAATTTGATTTTTAAATAAGCTAGCCAATTGCTGTTACAATAACCACTACTTTTTTCTAGACAATAGTAATTTGCTTGTGTAATCTCATATTATTTCTTGTGAGAAAAGGTTTTACAGAGAGTAAGAAAAATGGGAGCAGAGTAAGAGGGAAGGAATTTGGTATACTAGCATTTGCATATATGATTGGCGTCAAACCTGACTATTAAGGTTGTTCTTTAGAGAAAAAAATCTCCATGAAGAAAGGGAGTGTAAGGACTCAAGTACAAAATTAAAAAAACCAAAATGCCAAAAGCGTTACTCATCTGTTGTGAAATTCCAGCAAACTATTAGAGACAACTTAGAGTGTGTACGATACAAGTCAGTTTTATGGATAGTGTATTCTGTTTACTATTAACATTTGTGTGTTGCATGTATCCTCAACGCTTTCTTTATTGTTATGTTGAAATATACATATTGTAACATGTTGTTGAAATGTTTTTATGGTTTTAATCAAATAAATAATAGAATTGTAATTATTGTACTCGTGCATAACATCTTTATTTGGGTTTACTGCGGGCATCTACGACGACGCTACACTTAATCGTATCGTTTTACTAATATGATGATTGAACTATCATAAAATCCCTGAAACTACCATGTACGGAGTAAGTAATACGTACTCCCATGAAAAGGAAATGGAGAAAACGAATAACTTTCACCTGTGAACCAGCATCATTATATCAATCCTTCACCCTATAATATTAGGCATGATTCTCGTGCTCACGTTTAGTTTGTTGTCTCAGCTTCCCCCGACAAGTCTTTGCGCCCCTCGTCGTCATCCTCCTCTCCACTTTCTCTTGACGAGAAAAAACTCTCGTTATCTCTGGGTGATTGATTTACATTTATACATCTGCCCCTGAAATCTACAGAAGAAGGGTTCCATTCATCACATAAAGTACCAAGAAAGTCGTCTCCAGATTCGATCTCCTCGGCACACAAATTCTCATCAGTCGATGGTATCGACTCCTTCACAAGGAAAAGTAACTCAGGTTGATATCCTGAAGGGCTTGTTCCGTTCCGAGTAGAGTCAAGATTGCTGACAAGTCTTGTAACCACAGGACTGGTTCCAATTACTCTTTCAATAGGATTCATATTGCTACGTCGAGGAGTCATATAAACTGCTGTTGCAGAGCTAGTAGAAGCTGCAAGAGTTCTTCGCCTTTGACAAGACCTTGGCGACACTGGGATTTGCTGGTGTGGTGACCTTCGACAACTTAACGTTGTGTGGACGACTGTTGTAGACAAATTTCTTCGGTTCGGCTGATCTGCTCGTGTGAACATCCCATTTACTTCAGTTCCTGGATGAACTGTTGGAGATCTCCGAGTCCGAAAACAATGGAGCCATTTTACAGCTTCCCGTCGAAAATGCTCGTTGAGTCCGCAAAAGATGAATGGGTTATACATCGAACTAGCCATGGCTATCATATGGCATACCAAAATCGCAGTTGAGTTATGTCGAACATGGGAAAAGTGGGTCAATAAATGGTAAATGTTAATTGGAGCCCAACTCAAAGCAAAGCATATCACCGTCAAAACCAACATTTTGATAGTTTTACGTTTCGCTCGTGACTGGGCTGCTACTTGGCGGGGCGTTGTGGAGCCTGAAAATGTAATTAAATCTTACACAGCAATTTTCTTCTTCATCTTGGAATAAGGAATATAATGATGAATGAATGTTATAAATAATCATAATATATGACATGCTCATCAGTTGTGTAATAAAATTTTTTCTTTATTGCATCTTGGTAGAAATTACCTAGTCCAGAAGAGCGATACCAGAGGCGCTTCATGATTGAAATATACGAGATGGTGGTAAATAACAAGGGAAGTAAGTATTGCGCGAGGAAAGTTGCCACCGTGAGTAGTTGCCGTGACCGAAGTGAACCAAATTCTGCTTGGCACCGTTTTACAATCCGAACTGTAAGCACTGTCACAACCTACACAAATATTTGTATGAATATAAATGTTTCATTCCAGTCTTGATTTATAAGGGATATATTTCAAAACTTTTTTTTATATTTTCTCCCATTCCGCTCATACCACATACTCGAGACACCAGGGATATGCGAGAGAATCATTTCAAATTTTAAAACAATCTCCTCGGCCTTTTTGGTTCTCATGCAATTTGCGAAGAAAGAAGTCATTTCATTGATTCTAAGAAAGGGAAAATGAGAGAGAGTATTTCCAGTCATAATAATATGACATTTGTGAAAGAATGGAAGCCCATTGAAAAGCTCAGAATGACTTTTTCATCATGCATGTAAACAAAGCCTGACTTGCAACTTTGCTAGATTTATGCTAATAATTCTTGTTGCTACGTCTCATATTTTAGCCGCTTTGTAAGAAAAATATTCCAATATCAGTTTGCTCGAGTGGGAGAGCTCAAATAGCTTTGCACGTTTGTTCAAGGCTCTAAAAAGGTTGGGAAGAGGGTCGTAGAGCTATGCTTCATGCCCCAGAACGAGATTTTACGCTACCATGCAACACACTCCTTCTCATCTCTTGGAACTCATTTGCTATTCTTTACGGAGACTGATCTTTCGGGAAACTTTAGGTGGATGGAATTAGTGCTGGCGGTGCAGTCTCGAGGCTAATTTATATTTTCAATCTCATCCTTACTTTTTATTTATTTTCCTTTTAATTGGTGATAGGGAAAGAGGCGCATTTAATTCTGGCTAATAATTAGCTAGATGATTTAACCAAAGTGCTTACTAAAACTATGTGCTCATGCGTACTCACTCTGTGATTCAAAGCGTAAGGAAGTGAGAAAACTGCGGACACTATCCAAATGGCGATGACTAGGAGGATTCCTTGAGAGCATTTCAACCGTTTTCCTAGTGGATTCATGATAACCTGCGAACAGAGCAACGAGTTTTCTCAAGTTAGTTTCAAGTCCAAGTTCCAAGTCTCATACGAATTGGATAGAATGTATGCATGTAAATCTTTTAAACTTGAAGTAATAGTTTCGAACACAATGTCTGACTCTGAATCCTTCAAGATTGAAAACGGGCAAAGTATGTTCGTGCAATAAATTATCGACAAAACAGAAAGTTTCGGGTGCAGACAGCGGTGAATGAATGATTTCAATGCATCATAAAGCTCATGCGATCATCTGCATAACGTTTAGAAAGAACATCAAATTCTAGTCTGATAGTGCACCAGAATGAATAAAATCCTTCGTGCGTGTCAGTACCTGTCTTGAAACTTTAAAAACGATAAATCTATTTTCAACTTGGACAAAGGTATACTTTCCAGATAGACATTATTAATCAATATGTCATCTTTTTCTCTTTCCGTCAATTTACAAACTTTCAAGAGAGGAATATTTTTCTTGAGTTGGAAATCAACTTGATTTATATTGTTGACTACATTTGTTCTTTGAAAATAAATGCACAAGTTTTTGACTAACCTGGTAGCGATCCATAGCAATAACAGCCATTGTGAATGATGTGGCGTACACAGATGTGACCTGAACAAATGGCACCGTTCGACAAAGAAATGAACCAAATGGCCACTCACTCATGATAACACGTGCTGCACTAAAGGGAATATTGAAAGCAGCAAGAAACAAATCTGCAGCTGCTAGATTTGCTAATAAAGCATGGGTCAAGGTATGAAACCGTCGACTTCTAACGACCAACTGTAATCACATAGCCAATTAAATATTTATAAATTTAAATCTTCAGATATCATCAACTCATAGCAGTCAAATGAATGAAAAGTTTTCTCCTTGCTGGCTTACCTCGACTACAAGTAGATTTCCAACAATAGAAATGCATGCGATAGCGAAATACGTCATGATAATGAGAATGTGTTTAAGAGGCATCCCAGAAGTAGGCTCACCGTCTTCCAACAAACTATTCAAATCTAAAATATCGGCCATGGTTAAATTAAATTCCATATCTGTCGTGCTCGCCGCCTCAAGTCCGGAAAAAGGATCCGTCGACCCTGTCGCAGGAACTGAAGGAATACTCTCGCCATAGGCTATCCCGAAAGTTTCTGAAGGGTTAGTTTCGTGAAATGGGTGGTACTCTTTTGAAGAGCTTGACTTTAACGACATTTTCAAAATGTGAATAAACTCATGCAAGTTTCTGGTAAGTGCAGAAGAATCATCTTCACCATTAGTTGTACGAGCGGTTGTTATACTGTCATTGGACGAGCAGTTTACTTCAATTCCGTAAGTCAATTTCTCTGTATAATTGGAATTTAATGGTGTCGACGAACTATTATAAACAACACCTCCACTTTCAAAGTAACTGTCACTGTTGGTTTCACTGGCTAAATATTTATTCTCATCTGCACTCTCTTCGAGAACTTGCGACGTGTCGAGTTCATCTCCACCAGTGCCAGCCTTTGCTGACATTTCCACAGTCGGGGCAGAAGGAAACGCTGACGGGGATCTTTTATAAGCGAGTTGCTGTGAAGGTGATTCCTTTTGTGGAAATCCACTCACATTATTTCCTGCATACAAACGTTGCAGGATTTCACGAAGCTTTTCCACAAGATATGTGTCAAGTTTAGCCATTTCGCACAGATTTTTTTCTTGCCTGTCAGCTATTTAAAATTCGTAGGCATGAGTTCCTCACTTTTTAAAAAGATGCCAATATGACTGGATTCTGCTTTGGGAGATAAAATGAATGCACACTATTTCCTCCAATGTGTATTCTTTACGAATGGGATTTTACATTAACAAATTACATATAGTGAGTGTGAAAAAAAGTTTCTTTCGCAAAGAGATAAAGGGAAGGGAAACTTCCTTTCAACGTCACATTCTCACACTTGCAAAGTCTAAAGTCAAAATGTAAAAAAATTGAATTTATTACAGAGTGAAGTGAATGTATGGGTATATCTAGAAGAAAAAATATCAAAAAGAGTTTGCTCCAGCTCTTTCTTTCCTCTCTCATTCACTTCCGCTCTGCGACTCTTTTCTTTTTCGTGATGACAAGACACGAGCTCTGTAAGAACAGAAGAGACCAAGTGGAAAGTGTGTTCTATGATCCAACAAACTTGAAAGAAAGGAAGATATATAATGTATAGTATATGTTTGGTCGGACTAGTGTCTTTAGATGTGAAAAATCTCGAATTGTATTTTTCTAAGCAATATTTTGTTCCTTAGTAGTAATGACGCACTTGGGATGCAGACATGTTCTCGATAAAGATTAGGTATACAAGAAAACCAAAGAGGAATTGAAGGATAACATTCTTTTGAAATGCAGGAGCTTTGATTTAGATCTGTATAAACAGACAATCAAATCAAAACAGCATTCGATCGTTACAAGGTGATTTTTTAAGAAAGCGTGAGTGACTGAGCTACAACGGTTGCGACATTCAGGAGACCACTTCGACTGCCAGCTTTTGGCAGACTAAACCTTTCATCCGTTCCCATCTCCACTTTCCTACTTCCTTTTGTTGTCGTCTAGCAAGCATCTCGTTGACCGTAACGTAGCATATCTGGTGGAAGGAAGCGAGGGCAAGCGAAACTGGAAATGATAGGGTGGTTTCTTTTTTAGATACTCGTGCCTTGGTTTGTGTGACTTTGTGTATCTTTGCAATGACTAGGAAAGGGTTGGAAGACGGTGGAATATCAATGATATTGTGGCGATTCAGCTGATACGAATTTCGATAAGGACGAGAATGAGATGTAAACTAGGAGAAACAAGCAAGGTCACCAACACACCACTCCGGATAAAACAGTATCCTTTAAGAAGCTCCTTTCCACGCAGACATAAATTCATAGAAACTAGACAGGGGAAAATGTAACCAACACAATATTACCAACATACTTACAAGTAGAAGAAATTGCTCTCGAAGGATGGCAAAGTATTCGAGAGTTTCTTTGGCTATTTACAAACTTCCAGCTTTCCCTTACTCCATCGCGTCTACCCTCCATCATCATAATAAAAGTAGATATTGTGTATACCATGGATTCCAATTCGGTTTTTTTCACTATCTTATTTTGTGACGATAGCATGCAGAATGGAAAGCCTTCATGCACAGAAATTCTTGTGTTTCTTATGGAAGAAAGTTTGGGTGGACCTTGGCAATCTTGCATTTTCTTGATATATTTACACCAACAGCCAATTTCACCTCTCTTTATTACGGAGGTTGGACTCGCACAATATGTCCCTCTCATCTTGGTGCGCTATACTTATAACGGGCACAATATTAGAAAGAAGGCTAAGAAGGTATATGGCACCACCAACAAACAAGTGAAAGTAAAGCATTACACAGGGGAAAGCAAACAATAAGTATGTAATGTTATGTCAAAAAAAGTGATGAAGAAGATATAAGACTCGATAAAAGTTTGTTCAAAGTTCTTTATTATCAGTGTTTGTCGACCTAACTGAAACTGATACTTTGATGTTATCAAGTCGTAATAGGAAGGGTTTTCAAGAGAAACGTCTAGTATGCCCTGGTGAACTATCAAATATAGGATGAGGATTTTTGTCGGATTTTGTATAAGAATCGAATTTGGGACGTGGAAAAATGACAGCATAGCTTGACACGGTTAAGCCTGTCTTCATTAGTTGAGCTAACTTTGTTAATAGTCAGTATAGCGTAGCGTAGGAAATTGAAAAAGTGAGTATTGACAGAGGGGCACGTTGTAAGGAAGTGCACCTGCATGAGCTACTTACTTCTTTCTTTTCTTTATTAGATTACGCGACTAAATTCAAACTTGTCTCGAAATACTTTCCATGTACACACTACTTTCGCAAAAGTAATTTGAATACCTATGAAGGCAACAAAGTTGTAAGCATCGCTGCACTCACACAATTAGGTAAGAATGCGCCAAACAGAGTATAAAGTTTTCATCAATAGAAATAAGTAGAGATTTAGCTTATTGGCGTGTTTCGTAGAATATGGAAATTTCTTTACTTAATTTCTTAATTGTCCCCATGAAGATGAAAGTCCTGACAATTTTTTGAATACTTTTTCGTCGATTGGTCAAATTTAACATGTGTTAAAATAACTTGAGCACATTCATGCATACCTAGTTAATACACATAAGGACTGATGATGACAGTTTTCCTTATGCTGAGACAGCATACTGCGTTTAGTTTCAATGACACGGGAATGATTTCATTATTGAACCAACACTAATTGTAAGGCTAACACATCATTCCATAGTATATGCGTAGAGATATATGCTAGTAGTTTCCATGTAACAAATGCCACCAGCGGTTATCAATGAATTAAATAGTCGAAATCTGAAGAGATAAGATAGCTCAGTCAGTAAAAGTCAGGTTATGCATGTGATGAAGATATTCAATCTGGTAAACTCAGGCCTGGATAAGGAGTAAAAAAATTAATAAATTTCTGTCATGCAATCTATCGACATAATTAACAAGGTAAGACGAAAATCCTCGCTTAAATTATAATATTTGCATTATATTCATGAAAATGTTATTACATTCAATGCACACAAGTATTTTACTTGCTCACAAAAGTTTCCCACACATGAGGGGCTTTCTCATATTCATTCGCTAAATTGAACTAAATTCTCGTTAGATGCAATGTAATTGTGTAAAGCTAAAATAAAACTCAGTATATCCTGCCTCACCACGGTCACCACCACCAATCTCTTCCATCATATCAGTCAAGAAAGCCAAACACATATTACCTCTCCAAATACTTAATAATGATACACTTGGTTTCAATTTCAATCTTTATATGATTTTATATCATAATGTTTGTGGGAGTGGGACAGTTTGGTTGATATTTGCCATAAAGTTTTTGCTCCATCCTTCTTGCATCTGCATATCAATACATACAGGCTTTTAAGACCTATCCGGTCAAGGGGGGGGTGAAAGATATTTGGCTGAAAATTTGTAGTCAGGTGCACTTTAATA
>JAHZNA010005044.1:0-10507 GCA_027743935.1 Sinodicranocentrus sp. ZH6 | reverse complement strand
CGTTATTTGTTGAAATGATTTATGTTCTCGAGTAACCATGTTAACTCTATCGCACAATCTATTTGTGCACTGTCTTTCTCTCATTAGAGGAAACCAATGGAATATGTGGTGTAGCGAATAATCGTACTCTGAGCCAAAACAACATGCTGTTGATTTATCTGAAAATATATCTTCGAATACTCTTATATTCGCTGCAGCATCAATTTCCCCAAAATCGCAACTTGTTAACCAGTCAGTCTTTGCTTCGTTGTAATTTCCATCTTGAACCAATTGTAGTATACGTCGCAAAGCATTACCCATACTATCATTTTCATTTATCACCTTATTGAGGAACGCTTTACCTTGGCTTGTATATTTATGTAAAAATGTGAGAATCTGCAATGTGTTGTCAAACGGGCATGTATTAATCAATTTGATTCGCCGACCAGCTCCCATGAACTCTCCACCCCATGGAATAACTGCTTGCCGTAGGATAATTGATCGCAAACTCTTTATTCTGTCCTTTGGTGATCTTTTTTCCGGCTTAAATCTTTCTTCATGTTTTTCGGGACTTCTACTTTTTGTCACCCTTTTCACTGATGAACCTACATAAAAAATGAATAAATCAATATGTAAAAATATATTCTTTCCGAAAATAGTAAAGAAATGGCCCAGAAGAATATACAAAGTAACAGGAACCAGATAAATAGCAGATAATAATCTTCCATTCAAGAAAAATTTATCAAAACGTGTTATACATATAAAAATCGAGATAATTGTTAACGGAGAAAAAGTGTTTACATGAATAGGTTCGGCCACCAAAAAGTATTATTTTAAACTATTAAAATAACCAACCTGCTTTTGAAGTTGAGGCTGTTAATAGGCCAGCTTTTTTAGAATCCCCTTTCCTTGACATGGTCTTCGCCTTTGGTATGCTCTCTAACGATCTGGTTCGTTTAAATCGAGCCGAGCCTTTAAATAATTCAGAATTAGTGATTTTGAAATAAATTGACATATTATATAATTAAACTGGAGAAACCTAGTATTTTCCCAGCAAATTTGTCATCACGAGATTCATATTGATGTGTTCTTTTTTCTTTTTTCCCAAAGAAAGGCCCTTTTAATTCTCGATATATTAGGTCTTCTGTTGATTGCGCTTTCTTTTTGTTTCCTTTTAGATCTGGAAATTCATGATCATCATCAATGTGAGATAAACGTTTTTGAGTTTTATTATCATTCTTCCCGAAAAAAGGCCCTTTAAGCTCTGAAGTTTGATTAACATCTCCAGACGTTTTCGTGTTTTTTCGCCTCTTCCCCAACTTCAGATCTAAATGAGCTCGTAAATCTTCAGCTTCTTTGCGACTTAAAGCTTTGCGGCCGGTACGTTTATTTTGTTCAACAGTATTAGATTCATTGTCGTCATCTTGCTCATCATTTGACGTCCAAATTGATGAACCAAGAGATGAATACGTGGAGGGCTTTTTCTTTTTTTTTATTTGGTTCATTTCAGTCAAATATCGTTTTAGCATTCCTGTAGCAAAAATGTTTATTTTTATATCATACTAGATGCTTGTTAGCTGCGCAAAGCATAAGGTATACTACCGATACCCGTTTGTTCGTTTGCCCTATTTCTAAGAAAGTTTGCAGGAGTCAGACCTTGTGTCTTAGCTTTCATATCGTGTTTTACAATCTTGAAGTAGTTTTCTAAAAATAAAAACAACTATATAATATCAGTATGTTAACAAAGGATATGTATTTATAAGGGTCACAAAAAACATTCTAGAGAAAATTACCTACTACGCTTTGAGTGTCATCACGAATAGGGATGCCACATATTTTAAATATCATTCTACTTATAATGGGCATATAAGGAAATATGTGTCTTGAAAAGTATTTAACTACAGATTGACTGTAATATGGATTTCGGGCTAGGGATTTTTGCAAAACATCCAATTCCTGTTGTGTTTCAGCTTCGCGAATTTCTTGTAGCTTTTCTTCCATCACTAACCTAGCATATTCTCCATAAACAGATCTTTGCCAAAAAAATTCACGGCGATGTAGGTTCTCTGTATCAATACTGAGTAAAGGTGCGCTAATACCTAAACATAAATCAATGAAAAATGACTTTAAATCTTTTTTATATATAATTGAAAATTTTAGCATTCTTGAAAAATCCTGTACCAGTTTTTGTTGGTTTGCGAATTGAATCGACCAAAGAAGCGACTTGTTCAGTCATGTATTTAGATCCGCCGATCATAATGACATCCTCTATAACTCGGTGAAATGTTTGCATTGTAGAAAGGTAGCCAACCCTTCCTCCTACTATCATCCAAAATTTAATAATATTTTCTTTTTCTTTTGCTGATTTGAAATATATTCCTAATTTCCGTTTAATTGTCCGCAGTAAATGCCATCGGCAAACGTGTATTGGAATAACATCAGGAATGCAGTCATTTGATAATGCTTCCCATAACTTTCTAAAGTAATGAGAAACTGTTGGATTGTCGAAGTATCCAATGACAGCAGACAGCATTGAAGTACTGAAGTCAATTTCGAATTTTTCAATTCCTTTATATAGTCGATTGTCTTTGTAGACGTCGGTATATCTGAGAATGCATACAATATGTTAAACATTACCAAACTGGACAGCTAGTAACCAAAAACGTATTTGGTTGGTTGGTTGCTGAGGATTATTTTGTTAGTAAATTATCATGGAGGTATTTATGTACTTATATTTAATTTTACCCTTTAAAAAAAGTCCCCAATAAATTCGAAATTGTAGGTCCAGTTTGATCTGCGGTCAGCATTTCTGCTACAGCAACCGGTGCAGACTTTGGATGCGTCCCCTTGACAGCCATGGCATAGTAGAAAAGTCGCCTTGAATCCAAAGGTGGCTTAAGAGAAGAACAGACACCTGATGTTGCATCCAAAAATATTGTCATTGGTTGTTTTATGGTCAACTTGTGAAAAATTTCCAATGACGTGTAAGTAAACATGACAACATGAAAAGGAAACATGGAAATGGTTTGTGTATATCCTGGCAGACTTTTGCTATCAAAAACTTCAAGAAACTTGGTATGTTGGTGTATAAGGTCAATCCATGGATCCTTGTGCAGGCGGCCTTCATTTTTTATCTAGTAGAAATGTTTATAAGTAAGCTATGCAGATTTCTCATCAAAATACTATTTTTACAAAACCTGCGCCGCTGCTCCCTGAATACTACGTTTTGATTTAACTTCAGAAAGATTTCCGACTTCCAGCTTATTAACATCGGCTAACGCGTAAAGTCCTACGTGAATCTTAGAAGGTTTAGCGTCTTTTAGCTGGCTTTTTATTGCGTCTCTAGCATTGCCTTTCAAAAATCTTGAAGCTGTTTCACCTTCTGCGTGAGTTGGCTGTGGGGAGTTTGATGTAAGTCTAACTTAGATTGTCAAACACCTCGCCACCATAATGACTTCGTCGCCTTGCTTAGGAATGTTAGAAACTGATAAAGTATACCGAGCATAACAATATTCTCGCTTGCACATCGCGTAAACGCGAAGATACTTAGCATTTCGGCCCTCCAACTCCGCTGGTTGCAACAAGTTTGTCTTGGTAAATGTTAGGACACAGAATTTAAATACATTGCTGAATTTAGCAGAGACAACATCGTGAAAAGATTTTAATTCAATGGAGTGGATCTCGTGAGTTTGAAGACTTGAAACCCCTTGTAATTGAATATCCTCTCTTTTAATGGTAACAACAGAGTTCCATTCCTGCCAACTAAATTTAAGTACAAGAGAATCTGGAAACACCGTTGACGTATCATCTGAATCCGATTTCTCTGATAGAGTTGATGCATTCTTTGATTTAGAAGGTTTGACTGTGTCAACTTTTTTAAACGGGTGCTCAAAATCGGAATCACCGGAATCGTTGTCTGAATCAGCTACACTGCTTTCCAAATGGGAAGCTTAAATAATGAAAAAACCAAGTCTTACCATCACAGTAAAGAAATATTCTTATAAATCCTTGTTTTCTTACACTTAGATGTATTTAAGATTGAATTACTAGATTGTATACTGGAATGTGATGTTCTGCGCGAAACATTTTGTTCAAAATCGGAGTTTACATCGCTTTCAGTTGGTGCATTTAGTGAGGCTGTAAAAATGAGATGTTTTTAAAATTTTATGGTTTAGTAGTATCTTTTAAGTTTATAAAATAGGCGTTCATTAGCTTGACTTTGAAACTCACCGTATGAAGAGTCGAGAAGAGATTTGGCACTGGAAGATTTAGAACGGGATAAATGAGTATCGTCGTCCTTCTCTTCACCTGAAAATTTATGTAATTTAAGTAAATGACAATATAATGATTTTTATCTCAAATGATACATTTTCAATAAAATAAATTAATAAAATTATACCCACCATTTCTTGCGATCTCATGCAGAAAAGAAACATCATAGTGGGTTTCATGTTCTGCCGTTACTGAAAGGAGGTTCGCTGTGGCATTAACCCCACGACAGTTTGGGCATTTAAAATAAGGTGCACGAGTTTCTGCAGCAGATACTCCAACACATAATTGATGGTACCAAGATCCACAAAAATCACAAAGAATAAAGCGATCTGGTTGGTCTTCATCATCTGCAGGATATTTCTGACAAAAGCAGTAAGCTTGCCTTTTATCTGTTTTCTTAGGAATAACAAAACTGTCTCCGTCTCCAGATAGTTTGAAATAGTTTGTCTATAAAATAATCAGTAATCAATTAATATATTGGGTTTTTAAATTAAAAATATGGGTAAACTTGGAGATCACGAGAAAATATGTATGTGGATATAAATATCAACAGTTTTTGTTAATATATTTCACTAAACTCACCTGTACTTTTTTGCGATTATCGATCCACACTTGCCTCAACCAGTACCTAAGAATTCTGCTGTTCGTTGTAAACAATTTTCGGCATATTTCCCCCCAAACACTTTTAGGATCTTTCCAGTTAGTACATGCAAGAGTATCCGAATTGCCCCTACTGCACGCAAAATATACTGCTGCAATCTCTTTGTTGTTAAGGTTTAGGCTATTCCATTTTTCTAAAACTTTATGATATATTTGCTTCATTGTCAACCTCAAATATTCATTCCTTTAACGCGCAAATACAAGTCATTTTTAAATAATTTCCAAACTATCTCGCATTGACAACAACTACTTGGCCCGACTACGCCAACTATATTACGAAGAGTATTAAAAAAATACTAAAAAGTTTACCCTTACAGATATACACGATACTCAAATATCATCAATTAGATGCAAATGCATACGTCATCAGATAAAGTACTTAGCGAATACATATCTCATTTTTCATGACCGTAAATTTCAAAATACTTACTCAAGGAACCGAGAAAAAATCGCATAAAAAATTCCAATCGACGACTTTTACATCAGTTTCCTTACGTAGCACATATCTGCGAAAATTTGATGATCGTGATTCAATCAAGGATACAATGAAAAAAACCCAGTAGTTGCAAATTCCTAAGTATTCATTGGCGATTTTGTAAAGACTTGGTAACAAATGTAATGGAAGCTCGGGTGAATGGAAACATTAAAAAACATAAGACATGAAAACGAACACAAGTTGGGTAATAATTTGATTATCTTGACAATATTTATTTGCCATTGATAGTTATGTGTACTCCCTCAGATGGCAAGTTTGATTCATAAAATAAAATGAAATGCAATTTTGCATACGTTAAAAGTTGCTTAAATTGAAGATATTAGTAAATACACCTCCAATGTTAGGCATAACACGTGTCACGTAACCCGTTTTAAAGAACATGGATTGATATTCTTAATAATATCTATAAAAATTCATTAGAAATTACATTTCTTTAGACGTACGATTAGTGTAGATTCCAGTAAAAGAAATTTCTTAGTGGGTTATAAAACTATTATTTTACAGGGTTAAGAGCAATGTTATATGTTGTGCTTATGCTGCATTTGTGAACCTTTTTTGAGCATAGTATCTGCGAGAAATATGAACGAGTGCACTTTTCAATTCGTCCATGACACGGGTTTTGCGTACATTAAACAAATTGGATTAAAGTTGCTGAATAGTTATTTTATGAATGATGCGTGTTGCTCCACATATTCGATCAAGCATATTGCTCTTTAAGAATATCTTCTCGGGTCTATCTTACGTAAATGCATTGCAGGTTTACAATTAGTTTAGTTTTGCAAACAGAAAAAACAAAATCCAGACTGCAATAAAATAAAATGTTTAGTATTAATGAAAAAAATGACTCACCAAGGTTAAGACGAATGAACAATTTCTTCTGTCATCGGGTATGCATAAAATTCTGCAAGTAAGAAGAAATAAGTACGATCCTAAATCAGCCCGTGCAAAATATTTTAGTCATTATAAAACAAGCGGATTTTAAGAAAATGTAAACAAATTACACGATTGTGAATAATTAAATATACATAATATCCTTATTTGATCACAGTCGATATTGTAATTATCTTATGCTGCTCTTAGAACAGTGTAAAATCAGCTTTCATCACGTAATAAACCAAGCCTGAGAACTTTTCGAAAATATATGTAAAGATTGGCCAACTTTCAAAATGAAGTGTGCTATATTTTGTGCTACCATCCTGTTAAATCTTCTGCACCACAGCTCTGCTTTTACACCCAAAACAAAGATAGTTCCTTCAATCGAGATACGTAAAGTAAGTAAGAAAATTTCTTGACAACATAATTTTTTAATAAATTAGTGGTTGGATGTTATAGCAGTAGTAGCTGTGGCTATGTAGTTTAAACATGTTTCAAGGGCTTGTGAAACGAAAATATGCTAATTCGACGATATTTAATTAAATGATCGTTTTTAAATTTAAGTTGACAAATGTGCGATTCTACGAAGGAACTGTTCCTGCTACATTTCTGGTTAAATTTCCTCATTTGTCATGTGAGACGGACAAATCTATATCCGCGTCGACTTGCAAGCTAGCATACATGGTGCATTCAATGTACTCAGTGAACGCTAATTATTCCAATGCAGACGAAGCACATTTGATTGGAAAACGAAATCCTGTTTTATACGGATTCGCCGCTGGGTTTCTTCTCCGCCCGATTGTAAACAAAGTTGTTCATGAACTTTTTGGAGGAGATGATGAGGAAAGAATGATTAGAAAAGTAAGTACCGTTGTAAATTATTTTTCAATGCATAATATAATGGACTGCTGGGCGAAACTTCAGAACTGATGAATACGATTTCTTGCTTCGGGTTACATTATAAAGTGCTGTATATTCAAACGATATTTAGAACTATAAAATTTATAGAAAACTAATTTTTACGTATGACGAAGTCGGTTTAACAAGATGAAGCGAAAATGTAAAATAGTATTGCTATAAATTTACATTTGCTTACAAAACTTAAGAACAATACAAACATTATAAATACTATAGTTTTAGCTAATATTTACTACGTAAAAACACTTCAATAAACCAAAATAGAAATACGCGTAGGATATAGAAAGTGAGTAGGCTGCAGAGCATTTCTGATCTCAATCCAAGCATATTTTATGTAACTTTATGTTGTCTTTGTTTTTTACAGCTTAGTAATCACCAAATAGAGCTGGAAACTGCTGTTGTTAAATACACTCATAAAATGTCAAATGAAGTTTCGTCGTTACGAGGAGCGGTTGCACGGAACTCAAAGAAAATTACGCACATCGAGGATGCTATTATGACTATGCTGGACATGCAGGAAGCACGGTACTACATGGAAGACATACATATTGCCGTAGAGTCTTGCCGCAACATGAGGATTCCTACCACGCTTATTACACCAAGTGATTTGCAAAAAAAGTTGCTGACCATTGAAACTTTTCTAAAGAAAAACAATTTCACATTAGCAATTCCATTGAATGAAATCACATCATATTACAAACTGCCAATAGCAGATTGCTATATTACAGATGAAAATTTTAACATAATTATTAATGTACCATTCAAAGGGACACGAAGCAATTTTGAGTTACATGAACTTTTTCATCACCAATTTTCATTCATGGAGAATGTATGCGAAATATTCCCCTCAGAAGCGTCATATGTGGCTCATAACAAAGCAGATGGTAAATATGTTCTTATTACACGCAACCTTCTTAAACACTGCTCAGTCAGCGAGAATAGATTATGCCTGGTGCCCCCTTTTACAATGGACTCAACCGAGTCACTACATTGTGCTGTAGCTATTCTTAGTGAAATGCCATTAGAATCTCTAAAGAATGTGTGTGGATTTAGATGTCACAAAGACAATGGCTTAAACGTAAAGCAAATAGATGATTCAAGTATAATTGTTACTAACGCAAATTCAATTGTGTATGATTGCGGTGGGTCAAAAACGCATTTAAATATTACAAAGACAGGGGCTATCCAAATTGAATTAAGCTGTCCATGTATTCTTTACATTGACGATAAAGAATTTCCTAAAAAGTTTCCATGTCTCATTGAAAACCAGGATATTAATTCATTAGTTTCTACATTAATTCCTGATATGTGGTCTATGTTTTCTAGTGTTTCAAGCAATACTAAGGTTAGTTTAGCGAATCATGACATGGCCATCGACAAAGATTGGACAAGCAAAGTCCCCATTCTAAATTTTACCGTGAAAGATGACCTAAGCATCAAAGAATCTCATGTTATTACAGGCAGTCTTTTAATTCTCGGATTATTTTTTATCCTGATTGTAGGAGGAATAATCGGATATTGTTATTTAAAACAAAGAGCTGTAAGTCTCAAAAATATGTTAAAAAGTGTATTTGGTGAAAATTCCAAACGTTGCACCTGCGGACATCCCAGCTGTGTCCCAAAAAATTAGGGGTGTGACTCTCGGTAATTTTTTTAAAGTATTTATTGGCAATTTATAATGCAAGCAATTAATAATTTTGTATAACTTAAATTTTGTACTTAAATAAGGCGTTAGTTAAAACTATTACTTGTTATATGATGATTTTAAATTAAAGTTTTAAACAAATACACTGTCAACAAGCGTGGTAAATTTTTAATGGCAATAAATACATCAAATCGTACATATAATCCTTTTATTACTTCACAAAATTATTTGAAACACAAAAGTAACAACTTACTATTTTTGGAATGCAACTAGCAGCTATTCGTGAGCATGAAAAACATCAGACCAGAAAAAAATGGATATTATAATTTCATTTATAAAAAATTCGTGTAATAAGTATAGACGTTTTATATATTTAATTTATCTTTATGGTTGTGTTTGTTTTTGGAAGTCACAAATGTGTTTGTTCACTATGAGTACAACTGTCAACCATGAGTACCGTAGAATTTAATTATATGTGTTTGTAAGTTGTTTCGAAAGTACGTCAAACTGATGTTTGCATCCTCAGATTATTGAGTTTTTCTTTAAAGTGAGTGTTTTACATAGCTCAGGTCTCGGAACATGTTATCACAAATCTACCTTCATAAAAAGAATTTTTATTAACATTTTTGTTGGTTGTAAGCCAGCAGAAAAATTCGTTCAATTTTCATTTGCATTCAACTATCTAAACCATAGTTTTGGTTTAAAGGCAAATAAATTTGAAATGAAATACAATTATTCAGATGATATTACCGTTTAAGTTAAGTTAAACTGTATTATTCGGTAATACAATGGGAGTTTTATCTATTAATTGCCTTCAAAAATTAGCGTATTGTATTGTAAGGCAATTTCCCAGAGCTTTAAATTTAAAGTGATATAAACATGAGTAGGACTTGGTTGATAACTACATCATGCACAATGGTATTTGACATGTATTGCAAACAAATAACGAGACACCACATGCTAAATGGGACACCAATCGAAACTACATAGCTCAATTTTGTCCCACGAATCACGATACATATTGTTAAAACATGCTGAGAACTCAGTCAGACTGTCCATAAGAAATATGTGGCGGTTCCTCTGATGTCGTAATTGCTTTACTAAAATATATTATATAAAGTTCTTATCACTTTTTTTTAATTTCTTCAAAATCTACCTATCTTCCAAATAGGTATATATTTTCTGTGGAATATAGCTGTGCTTGCACTTCCCATGTGCAAATCAAGCTTTACGCAATTTATTTATAGTGGCACGGTTGAAAACGATTTTGATTGGATTAATTTAGAAATTTAAAGACGATTTATGAAATGGCGTTGTTAATTTCCCTAATTTCCAATTACAATTTTGTAATTTTCTAACTCTCCTTCTTACCCATGAAAAATTATTATGTTTTCATACGTCTAAGTGGAATTAAAAGCAGCAGACAATGTCAACTTACCTATGCAACGTGTGCACATATTGTACCAGACGTCGGGTAAACATACCAAGAAGCTAGCACAGTCAGCTCACCTGTTCAACGAGTTCTTAGTTTTGACGGTGAGAAATACCAAGGAGCTGACGCTGGCCGACGTCGGAAGAAATATAAATACCAAGGACCCGACATTTTGTCTGTCATGTCTGTTTTCATATTTGTCGGGTAGAAATAAAAATACCAAGGAGCCGAC
>JAHZNA010005043.1:0-18841 GCA_027743935.1 Sinodicranocentrus sp. ZH6 | reverse complement strand
ATTGTTAGGTTAATGTTTGAAGTGAGATTTAAAAAAGTCTTATTTGCGAGCTCAACTTAGTCTTACCAGATTTATTTTAAGTTACAATAATTACAACACCTCACAATATGTTGTTAGGTTAGATTGTTAGGTTAATGTTTGAAGTGTGATTTAAAAAAAAGTCTTATTTGCGAGCTCAACTTAGTCTTACCAGATTTATTCATTATAGCTGCATCCTGTCTATGTTCCTTTTTGTGATTAATTCGCAAAATTGTCCTAGCAAGTATGTTTTCCATGATTATAAAATGCGATAACCGTACTTGAAATTGAACTTTATTCAGTCCAATGTCTGCACTGTGCTCTCCTAAACTTTGACCTCTTAAATCTTTCAAAGTTTTAATCATGATTTTTTTAAACGGAGAGAATTAGGTTGATAACCTTTTTTACGATACGCTTTTAATATTCATTTATACTTGACGATAAATATGGTTAGAAGACAAGACTGTGATGCATTTTAACTGTTACAAGTATGTAAAATTTGCTATTTACTATGCACCTATGCAGTTGACTTCTGCGGGGAAATTTTGAGGAATACTTGGATCCATGTAATTTTGGGCTGAAATACGTTTATGTTTTGTTTTTTCGAAACATTTCCGTCATTAGAGGAACCCATACTTATTTTAATGGGACTTTAATATAGTTGCGCGGTACGAACTGTGCATTTATATACTTCTATGAATGACCAGCATAATATAATATGCATGGCTGACGATAAGCTCATATTGCTCGAGTTGATCTCAATTCTCAATTAACGTGTAGATATACACCTCTGTAACATAATTGCCAGGATAAATATATTGTTACAAATGACATAAAGTAGGTGTAGATGTCTACATTCGTTCAAATCACATTGTTTTTTTCTTTGTTAAATTCAATAAAAACATTCACTTACTTTTAATGTTTACTGTCATTAAGTTCAGTACTTAGCGTATTATAATACCATTTCGTCTACAAACTCGTTTTGCTTCAGCTGGAACTGTAAGCCCTTGTAACTCTCTTTGCTGTGTAACGAACCACAGTCCAGGATTGTGGGGGAGTGTGCGTGGTGTCACGTCGAAGTCCAACAGTGTTCAGTCTGCCAGCATGTCTTGTAGCATTATAAGCGCCTTCCCAAGGTTCTCCAGTACCGAGGACCCAGAATGTGTGTCCATGTAAATGCCACGGGTGAGATCCATTGTTGAGATTGTTGATGACTAGTTGCACAACCTGTAAATTTTTTAGGATGTTATATAACATATCGTATAGATTCCTAAGGCAAATTACTGAAAAAGTAAAGTATGAATTAAAAGTTTTGAATTACCTGCTTCAATCTGGGTATATAAAAGGGAACAAATGACGGCGGCAAAATTTCCCTCTGTGTTGTCCTGAACAGAGCTGGAACTTGGCTTTGTTCCGTATTATAAGCTACTCCATTCATTAATCCTTTAAAGTTTCGAGCACTATCAATAAAGAATTCGGCTTTGATGACAACTTCAATGTCATAATGCTGCGGTACAGAATCCAGAACCCCGGCTCTTACCATAGATCTACATCTTCTCTGATCCAGAACCACCGGGTGCAGGTTAGGAAACGACCATACAGCGAAATACTCTCGGTCTATGGACTTTTGTGCTCTATCCTGATTATTAAGAAGTGTCATAAAACCAGAGCATACTTCGTCATCAATACTCGTCGGAGACACTATTCCTGGCCTAAAGAATACGGAAGTTCCGTTAAATTCAACTTTGTTTGTATTTTCACCTAGGAGTGCATGAGTTGCAGGTCTGCCTTGACTACCTCCACCGGGAGAGCCTCTACTTGGAAACGCTTCCAATTTAACGCGACCTTGCTGATTTTCACTTCCTGCGGCTTCAGTTCCGATTCTTTGCCGAGGGGGAACAGCTCCCAAATAGTGCAAAGCGGCTAGTGGCTGAATATTTCGAATGATGGTTTGATTCCCGGTGCCCACAATCATGTTCGCTCTTATCCACGCATTCCCACCAGACCATGCTCTGTTCATTGTCACGAGAAAAGATACCCTTTGCGCTGGCCAAATAACGGCAACATCCGATTCCACTTCAACTGTGTCTACACCATCAACTTCAATGGCTCTCAATCTGTGTCCGTCGATGCTGAAATTGAAGGCTGCTCTTGCCGAAGGGTTAACCACGCGAATACGATATACGTTTCCGGGAACTACGTCAAAAACCGTGACCAAATTCGTTAATGCGTCGTTACACAAGTGATTCAGAGATCTAGCTAAGGCACAGTTTGCATTTCCCCGTCCATTCAAAAGAGCCGAATTAGGAACTGGAGTGGTAGCTGCTTCCGGATGGCCATTGTTTCGAGGCAGATGGAGAAGTCTACTTAGTTCTGCGCCTGAACGCCAATGCCAGTCCATTAATGTAATTAGAGTTTCATTATCGTATTTGTGGACCTCAAGAGGATCATTGTCAACAATTAGAAGACCCCAGAAACCATCAACGTACTGCCACGCATGATGAGAATGGTACCAATATGTACCACTTTGATATAAGGTAAAGGTGTAGTTCATTCTCTCATTGTACGGTATCGGACATTGAGCAACTTGTTCAGGACCATCGAACCAGGGCGTATACATCATTTCTATTCCGTGAAAATGAACAGAAGTAGGATGTCGGGTGCCGTTGCTATCTAAAAGACGGTTGGTCACTCGAACAGTGAGCGAGTCGCCTTTTTTCGCGTAAATTGTAGGTCCTGGAAAGCGGTTGTTAATCGTTATAATTTCCTTTTGAACTCCATCTGGAGAAGCGGTTGCAAATCTTGCAGTTAAATCGACACAAATTTCTTTGGCAAATGTCGACTTCAAAGTTGATGAAAGAAGGAAAAGTAAAGCAAAGTTTGGGCCTGTGGCAAGTTCCATTTTGAAAATAAAATCTAAAGATTTTAGCAAAAAAATGAAACTTTTGGAGCAGTCGGATCTAAAAGACTAGTGACATTGGATTACGGCGAATTTGAGGTATTTATACCTAAGATGGTTATTTATGATTTAATGTTGTATAATCAAATAAAGGAAACGAAAAATGACAAAGAAAACACGCTAGGTCGGAGCTGTTTAGTTTTGTTATCTTTACAAGCAACGCTTAGACGTAAATTTTGGCATCCGGATCATTATACCTTTTGAAGTATGAACTTTGCCATTCAACTTTCTATGTACCATTACCATTGCATCGGTCACCTTTTGATTATTATTCAATTCTCTGGTATTTGGCAAACTTGATGTTTCAATGAATGACATGGCATTTCGAGATAAAGGATAACATGGCTTGCATTTACGTCAGCATTTTGGAAATGTCGGTACGGAGCATATTGAGTCATGAGTCATAATAGCCGGATCCTGCGTTGTGTGTGATAAACTGATCAGTAAATTAATTCGCTGAAATTATATCCCAACAAATATAATTTTCGTGTTTATATTTTCCCATAACCGTACGTACGATAAATGCTTGAGTTTTACTCTCCAACAAAATATTTTAACACTTGTCACCGAAATAATTATCATAAATTAACACAAGATTAACTTCCCCACTAAGGTCTGCATTCTTTTCTAACAATAAAAGTAGTGTCGAGACGAGCGTGATGCGATGCATTGTGCAGTTACATATTTGCTATTTGCTATGCACACTTTTACATGACCATAGGCTTCAGCTGGAAATTTCTTGGAATATTGGGATCTATGGATGTGCACTTAATTCCGGGGTTGAACTATTATTTATAACTTATATTATGATGATCGACAATTCATGCGATCCGGTCGATTGGTTTGGTGCATAGTCATATATCATCCATCGTACAAAATTTTGATGTATTAAAACTTGGTCCAAAAGGTACAACGAATTAATACATATTGGTAAATTACGGAAGAAGAGTTATCAACATCAGATATTTATAAATATCGCAATTTATTTGCTTGTTTATGTATTAAATTAGGCTGTTTTGCTTCAAGAAAGATATTATTCGACAGGATATTTGCTCACTTATTAAGATCGCAAAGTAAGTTATTCACATTTTGTCAATTGATAAGATATTCCAGTATCAGTATTTTATATTGTATTGTATGGTTTTTCCATAAAATTGCAGGTTGCAGGGTTGTATGAAACGAAATAAACTACTATCCACATCTACTTTGGGAGCCTCTACTTTACGGTAACGTTCATACATCAATAATTAACATTCTTATATCCTTATCTATTGCTTATGATGCGATGTAGGCGGGGTTCATTTGTTAATGGCATCAGTATCAGCTAAAGTTCTGAACCACACCTTCTTATGAACGTTATCAGTACTCATCTACCGTACACGGCTACACTAACTTTATTTTTAGCGTTGTTTTTGTGTATTTACCTAATTTAGCTGATGCTTGACCACGTGATCTGTAAAGTAATTAATCAAGAAATCTAACACCGATGTGGATGTACAGGTACATTGCATGCTTTACACTGAAGGTTAATATAGGTAATCAACTGAATTCATCAGTCTCCACCTTCACTACATTAACATCAACACTTTATAATAGCTTCTTTATAAAATTGTACCTTAAATTTTTAATCAGTGATTGATTAGGAAGTTAAGTATTGGCAGTATCGCACAAAAATTGAAGAGGTTGACTTCCTTTTACCCGTCAATATTTCCTACAAAAGATTTTGGGTTTACATTTCCCAAAGCATATCCCACTATTCAATATACTCTCGAGTTTTCTGCATACTCTGGAAAAAACGTACCGGAGAATACTATTCGTATTATGCAGTTTAGTTTAAATCGAAATCATGTCATTTAAAGTTTGTGCAACAATTTTCCTCTCCCTTGCAGCCTTAGAACAAGGTAAGTAGTTTTGACAATTGGGAGGGAGTCAATTGGTCTAATTTAGATTTTATTACTGTGTTTGTTTGCTTGTTTGTTATAAAAAAGTTTTCAGCGAAGGAAATGAAAACGGACATGGAGACCTTAATGATTTTCCTCCCCCGAGACGACTCCGATTGTCAATAAAGACGGCATCACGACAAATGAATAGTGCAGCTCCTCAGGAACCATACACTGCCTCAAAAAATTCTCTGAGTTTGCCATATTTAAGTCCTAATGAGATCCCTACAGACAATGTAAACTGTCAAATCAATTTTTAAAAGTTTTTAGAAAAAACAGCAATTAAATTAGCGGAACTGCTGCTTTTATAAATCGTAGATAATCGACGACATCAAAGCAGGACTTCAGCACGTACTGCAAACGAAAAACGACTGGACCTTGGTTATACATGGAACCGCCACAACTGGCGCTCATGCAGTATTGGATAATTTGATTGAACCTGGAGATAAAATTTTAGTTGGGATAAATGGTTACTGGAGTGGACTGATGGCAAATATGGCTGAAAGATTAGGTAACGTTAAGGTTTTGGATTAACTATTGAGGATTCGTAACGGCGAGAACTCTTCCTAATCCGCTGCGTTTAATTTGAAAGGTGCAAACGTTATTCGCTTCCAGAAACCTCCGGGCACTCTCTTTTCCGCCCAGGAAATCGAAAATGCATTACAAATCCATAAACCCAATCTAGTCGCAATGGTTCAAGGGGAAAGCTCTACAACGGTTTACCAACCTTTGGAAGAAATTGGCTGCCTCTGTGAAAAGTAAATAGCACGTCAAGTACTAAAAAGGAAAATTATTTTGGTCAAATTAACATAGAAGCTTCTCGAGAACAGATACGGTGCATTGCTGATTGTTGATGAAGTAGCAGTAATTGGAGTACAACCCGTTTTAGCCGATAAGCAGAAAATCGATGCAGTATTCGCCAGCACTAGTAAAGGTCTGGGGGGTATTGTTGGCTTATCTCCGGTTTCACTCTCACAACGAGCTGCGTAAGACTGTATACTAGATGATGTTTCAGGTCTAAACTAAATTAACGCGACGTATATAATAAATCCTTTGCTGATTTTAGCGAAAAAGTTATGAACAGAAAAACTCCTCCTCGAGCATATCAAACAGACTTGGTTTTACAAAGACGCCTATGGAATACTTCGTCCCCGGATGGTAATCACTTTCGCTTCCAGTCACTTTCCATTCCTGCCTTGTACGCAGCTCGTGAGGCATTATCAACCATTGTCAAAGAGGGAATACAAAATACTTTCAAGCGTCACTTGTTAGTTCGAGAACAACTTTATATGGGCTTTGCTGACCTGGGATTGCAACACTATGTAGAAAATCCAGAGGATAGACTTATTGGAATTACAGCAGTATACCCTCCGACAGGAAAGAGTCCAACTAAAATTGCGGACTACATGTTCAGAAGGTAGTGTAAATAGTGTTTGCTTTAATGTTTTTCCATAAAAGATAATCGTAATTGTATCATATCCTCTATTCGAAGGCACAACATTGAAATATCCTCGGGATTTGGACCAACCGAAGGGAAAGTCATTCGAGTCGCTTTATTTGCAGCAAATGCATATCCCGACAGAGTGGAAAATATACTCAAGGGATTGAAGGACGCCTTAAACTCGCCGGAAACAAATGAATAATATAATTATAAAAAACTGTTTTGAGTTGAGCAAAGTTTTTTTTTTCCTTTTCGCTAAGCTGATATTTTTTACAGCATGTGTATTTAAAGTTTTTACTTGTTGCTTTTATTTTCCCCACACTTTACTTTAAATAGAACGAATGTTTTTACTGAAGCTCATGTGTTTGACTGATTGTGAATATGTATGTACTGCAGAAAAAAAATGCATAAAGACACCTGCTCCCATACTTTGTATCTGCTTGACGGCAGATTAATTAGCTGAAATAGGAGTTGCACCACCCATTTGTAATAAACTTTGCTAAAGTATATTTCATGAGGAAAAAAAAGCAGAAATAAAAAAAATCATGACGCTAGCAATAATGAACTTTCAAATGAAAAAATGAGTGTGTACTTTCTTCGGTCTTTTTAATTATTTGAAACTTGAAACTATTTAAGGCTAGAATAAAATGCAAGGCTTAATTTTCACCCGGATGAGCAAAAATCTGTACATCTGCGTGTGTATAGAAGGGAGGTAGAACACACAGATTTAATTACCAGAATTTAATTTCTACTTTGTAATATCTTTCAGTATAGCATCAGGAATAAACGGACGAGTAATTAATGTCAGTCAGGCACACTTTCGAGCTCGGTAAAAATCTAATGTGAGTTCTCAATAAACAAAAATATATAAGGTCAAGTGAAAATTCGAGTGTATCACTTGTTGTCCTTGAGTTTACCACGCTACACCATACATTCTGAAAAATTCAGCTAGTCAAAATGAAAATTTCCAAGAGAGTAAGCAAGTTTCTACTTCTTGTTTTTTTAAGTATTCAAATTTTTAAAGTGGAAACGGCCCAAGGCCGAGGGAGCTTAAATTCGAAAGTGAAGCAAAAACTGAAAAGAGAGTCAGCCGGCCATTATAATTTTCAGTATGGAGAAATGCCAAGTGATTTCTACCATAAGCAGAAGCCGCAATCGAGTGGGAGTCGTTCGTTGGCGTTACCGAAAGGCACGAAACTTACGCTAACTCCACAAATAACAATACCGATTTTGGACGCCGCTGATACCAATGGAATAGGGAGTTCATTTCAGGCTTCAATTCCAGTAACGAGTAAGTATTTTTATGGGATTGGGAGAGGATTATGAATTATTAATATTACTATTTGTACCTCTTTATTTATTTATTGCAGTTCAGCTGAATGATGTAAAGTGGAGCCTTCTTGGTCACGAACTATTTGATTTGGAGGGGTGGAAATATGGAAGACGAAGTTTTTTCAATGCGAAAAACAATTATAATCACAATGATTACACGCCACAAGATTCAAATCTTTACTCGAGAAACCTTGTGTATCCTTCAGAATTTAATGCAACCTCGGTCACTCAAAGGAGGGTTCAAAGGGATCTAACTCATGCAGTAAAGTGTCCAACGAGGAATCTCTCTGATCGAAAAATGATCCTCGAAAAATTGGAAATGTTTTCAAGTAGTTTTGGCATCACAAGCTCGAAGGCTTGTTTGCTTCGGGCGGCATGTGAAATTCATGAAATTCCTAAACACTCTGGATTGGGATTTTTTGGTGAAACAGTCATTTCTATATTCAGGTTCGCCATATGTTCGGAAAGATCTAAAAGAATCTAAGCTATATTACAAAGTCAAATTTAAATTATTTTTGTTACAGTGTTCAGCAATTCCAAAAGCATTGCGAACATGACAGTTCCCTTGATGCACTATCTCCATTCGTGGAAGCCGAGATGGCTGGGAAATCCGGTAAATGTCATATATACAAGAAAAACTGCCCCAAATCTCTATTCACTGTTATATGATTGAGAGCTATTCATTGTTGTTATCCAATTATATTTTGATATTTATTTTATCGCACTATTTTATTAAAAGGAATCTTCCAATACCATTGGAAAATTGATTGTTGACAATATTTAGTGTATTTGCTGCAATCCTTGGCCTTCCCATATTTTTCGGCTTTAGCATAAATCGATAAGCATCCACCTCCAATAAAATTTTCTTTGACATCTGTCCCTTGCGGAAGTGCTCTGTTTAAACATACACGTACTTAAGTTTAATCTGATAATAAATGTATAAAAAACCGTCAATATAGCACACTGCTGTTCAGTCACAAATATTCAAATTTTGTACCCAAATATCATGGAAAGGACTTCACCGAAGATTCCATATCTTCCACTTTCAAATTGGAATTCGTGTAACTCACAAATGGCCCGAAGCAGACAAGACCTACCATCCCCGGCGCCAATATTTTCAATCAAAGTTTCAATTTTGCGGAATATTTGCAGTCGGTGAGTATCTGATAACGAGGACGAACTCCTACCTCTTTTATCACGAGAGATGTCCTGCCTGCCAAGCCCTCCAGGTGGAACTCCAAAAAGGTGTCTGGCAGGGGTCAATAGATATTCTTCAATGAAAGATGCCGTATGAGCTGGAGTGTTGTAAATGGAATCTTTGTGAGTAAAACCCAACTTGTCAAAATAAACTGCAAAAAATTAGTAGTGGATGAATTTTTAGAAGATGAACACAGAATTCGCAGTAATTAATGACGCAAGTTTACCATAAAATGGGGAGGAAAGTTGAATATCCGAATTTTTCACTGCATGCGAATACTCCTCCTCCAAACCTTCTCTGGAATCTATATCACAACTCAAATGATCGTCAGACTTTTTTTCTCCAATTCGATCTCTCCACGCGGGCAATGTTAGTTCAGGAATAAAAATCAGAAAGGTTTTTGGAGGAAACGCAAATCTTCTAAATAATCCATTAAAATATGATCTTGAGGTGCCTGATCCTAACTTTTCCTCTGATTTATGATTACTGTTGTGAGTACTACGGACAGATAAACACATTTCCGCCAACATTAAAACCAAAAGCCAAACACTACAGCTCAATACTGGTATATCCATGATAAGCGTTTCTCTAATTCAGGAAGTCAATAAGTTGACGTGCGACGTGCGTACAACAAACAACCCACACTTTTACCCCTTTCAACTGCGGTTCAAGATATAAACAGATTCTCATGACTCATATGACAAAACGGGTTCATGCACTAACGAAACTGATAATTACGTTATTAGAATTCAGAAAGATACTAAAGGTCTTCTGTCGGCATTACTGCAGTAAGGTAAGTACGTCATCACTTCAAACCGTTTAAGGATTGACTGCAATGTTTGCAGGTATGTAACCTGATACGCGTACAACAAACTCATTTGGTGCAATCATTGTGATTTGCAAGTAGGTGATAATAGGTTTATAACTCTTAGAACAACATCGTTGACGGGCATCCGTGAACCTGGCGTAACTCTTGGTCTAGCAATCTTTGCAATTTTATAGCTATGCAATACTGTGCATCATTTGAACATATTCTACTACTTTGAATCTGGCTGTACTAGGGAATGGTTTTACGATTTATGAATCAAGTATGGTTATTAGTTCTTGTTTCGAAACTGTCCAAATATTACGATTAAACATTTATTCAGACAAACTG
Organism: Sinodicranocentrus sp. ZH6; assembly: GCA_027743935.1. Lineage (NCBI taxonomy): Eukaryota > Metazoa > Arthropoda > Collembola > Entomobryomorpha > Entomobryidae > Sinodicranocentrus > Sinodicranocentrus sp. ZH6. Next base: position 8,797 of record JAHZNA010005043.1, on the reverse strand, counting down.
ACTATAATAAAACAATGAACAAGATCATGCACTAATGGTCGATCGATTTAAATATTATTTGTACCTAATCTACACAACGCGTTTTCAATAGTTTCTACATTTTTAACTTACGGTGTACTCAACATTCTTATTCTAAAATGTTCAACTTTTAATTCTTCATGAATTGACAAGCAAGTTAAGTTAAGTAATTTGATAAGATTACAGAAGAAGGCATACATGCATAATATGCAAATAATAAAAACGCGATTTTGTAGCTTTTCTTAACGTGTAACGGCTGTCATTCGTCGGTTCTGCCTTCACCGGTGAGTATTCTCCGGATCTAGGATCTTACTAAATCCGATTACGATCTTCTAACGTACAACTTACATTCATCGATACAAATATTGGCTCTTTAACACTTCACGCAAATTTTTTCCAAACCATATTTATAACCAAGATTTTTTAATTAGTTAGTAATTTACCGTACACTTTATCATGTCCTTTTTGTTCGGAACGCAACTTGGTGCACATAATTCAATGGAGAGACAACGGCTTCTACTACAGTGTAAATATTTTTAATTAACAATTGTTTGTTAATAGCTAGCTAACAAGTAGGTATATTTGAAAATAACTATGCACTATGGATAAAGAAGTATAGATTTTGCACTATACTAACTAACAACCGAAAACGGATTCTATCAAGTTCCCTTTTTTAAATGCTGCTATTTGGGTGCCATCACAATCACAAATGAATATGCATAACTTTACACTGAAAACAGGGAAATAAAAATCAGAGTACACACACACCGCAGTGAGTGACCATGATATTGCCACCTTATCTACTAAACCATTAAATGCTGAAGAATTGAGACTTAGTAACGCAAAAGTAGATGCTAAAATATACAGCTGAGGAAGTCATTTTATGAACTGTTTCTTGCAGTTTAATGTCAGTTTTCAGTCGCACTTTTAACATTTACAGTTGACTAATTATCATCAGTTTCAGCAACTTGCTCAGATTCTTCGTCATCATTTTCACTGTGATGGGATTGACTTCCGTTTTCCGCAATTTTAACGTCGTCCACATCATCGTCCATTCTGGCTGGACTATTTTCATTCCCGTCTTCTTCTATTTTTGACACTTCTTCCCTATCCTCATTTGTTTCCTCAATTGTTTCACTATTCTCTTCAACAGCAGTGCTTTCGTCGGCGGTTTTGTGATTTACGTCTGCGTCAGCGTCAATAGTGCCTTCCGTAGTAAAAACTGTCACTTTAAAATCTTCCCCATCACCTTCCACCTCATCAGCATCTACAGGGATATCTTCATCGCCAGTTAAGTCATCAGTTTTCATGATTTCTTTCAGTTCCTCTTCTATATCTTCGTCCATGGGGTCAACCCTTCTTGTGGTTTCACGACCATCTAGACGTCTCTCCCAGTAGCGCTTACTTCTTTGCTCAAAGTCCTCCAGATCTTCAAGAACCAATTTACGTTTGCTTGCAATTAGTTCGGTAACGTGCTGCTTAGATTGCTCTAAACGACATTCCATAATTGGATTTAGCTTTTTTGGCATGTAGAAGATGTGAGGTTTAGCTTCTGTTCTAATGAAGTTTGCAAGAAATTTCGTTTTGCTTTCCCAGGCTGCCAACTAAACAAACACAAAATAATCAAGATTATCATATGGCTCATTGGCTCAACAAAATAAATATATATATTGAGATTATAAAAACAACAGACGTACATCAGCCAATCGGTTTCTTTTAATTTCCAGTCTCTTTATTTCAGTTATTCTAAGTTTTCGTTCGCGGATTAGCTGTTGGCGCTTTGTTCTGACTTCATCTCGTTCTTTTTTAGCAGCTTCGTCTAGCTTAGCTTCAATTTGAGCCCGTTTATCTTCCTGTGGAGAAAAAAGTATAGAGCGTTAAAAACTCCAATAAAAAAACCAATTAAGGGTTAATCAAATTTAAAATATGATAATGATAATACCTTTTCCTTCAACTTGGTTTCTTCCTGCTTGAATCTTTGTAGCGTTCCCATCAATGCACCAAACATTCTTCTATTTCTGTCCCTGCCTTTTTTATCGTCTCGTTGTTCTGCGAGAACCTCTTCTCTTGACTTTTCTTTTCCGGATGACACAATCCGAGACTGTAACTGTTGTAAAATTAGAAATTGATGAATTAAAAAGTCAAAAGTCAATGGTTTACGAAATCGCCCTTTAGCTTTAGCTCACCCTCCGACCACCCCCACTTCGGTGCTCCTCATCTTCACTGCTCAATCTTGGTCTCATTCTAGGTCCAATAACCAAAGGCGAGCCTTTCCCCACAGCAATTCCATCTAATCGTAGCCGTTTATCTACCGGTTCTGCATCATCGTACTCATCTATGCGTCGCCTTCTTACTCTGTCAGTCCCGAAATGTCCTTCTGTATAATCTTGGCTATTGCGATTGGATCTATTATTTCTGCAAGAAAACATTGCCATTTTAATTGTAATTCATAATTTTATTCCAAAGTCGAAACCGACGACATGTACGAGTTCCTACGAATTGCACAACAATAGCCTATAGCCTACATAACAAACTTCTCATAACTCAAAGATGTTGCAAGAAGTTAAAAGCAATATTTATATACCTGTTAGTAAACGATCCAACATCTACAGAGTTTTCTTTCCCAAAAAGTTTTTTTATACCATCATCTACTTCACGAAGTGTTGCTCGAGCCTTTTCCAGCTCAGCATCTAAACTTCCAGTCATATTACTAATAACGTCGGTAGACATGTTTATCACTCGTTTGAAAAATACGTCCAGAGTCGAGCAGATTATTTGCCGCTTACAACTTAGCTAAATGCTTGATAACAACAAACTACGACTATCAACTATGAATGTCAATATCCAACGCAAAAAAACCACAATATTTGTGGTAGTAGAAAAACGTGTTTAAGAAAATTAACAACTTTGTCTTCAGTCTTCACATTTAACTAAAAGTTAGCATTAAGTACGTGTGAGCGTCCTTGACTTGGTCTATATATATCGTAATCGAACCGAGTCATCTGATCAAGCAAAAATGTAACAAAATGAAGTCCAACTCCAAAACACAACACCCCAAACTAAACCAAATCTCCTTTCACACACAACGCATGTGTGTCATTCACTGCTCACTTCACCCGGCATCATTATTTAACATCGGTTTTACTTTCACAACAAATTTACTCGATTACATTAATTCCCACTTATCTTCAATGACACTTATTAATGCTTGTCATCTTTAGTTCGAAAATCGCATTCCGAACTTTTCTCACACATAAGTATATCCAGCACTCCAGCCCAGCTACACACGATATCTCACACAGGACAAAAACAACACAATAAAAAACAAGGTGTATTCCAGGCCAATGATGGGCTCGCTTGCCGACTCATTTGAATTTTGCGCCGTGAAAAAAGCATACCAAATGCATGACAAAGAGGAACATAGTAAAATTCCAGGATGCAAATGTTAAGGGACATTTGTAGGCTCATTATGAAAAGCATCTTGCGTTTCCTTATGTTCATTCATACATATCCATTCGCTTTGCATGAGATACTACTAACGCCAAGTAACGCGTAACGCATCTTTCGCCTCCTCTCCTCAGTAGTATTTCAAATTATGAATGATGAAAAATGATATGATTAAAAATATGATTTAGTATCATATAAAAAAACTTAAGATTTTAATATGATAATAGATTTTGTACTTGTATGCAAATAAAAATATTATTGTCAATGCAAAAATGCGGTATAAATCATGAAGTTAGTAGGACAATTATATGTTTTGTTAGCTAAGATGAAGATTTTTAAGCGTATCAGGAAAATGGCTCGTTCAAGTATTTCAACGTAAATGGCTAAATAACTCACGTCAAATAATACACCAGATTTCGTTGTGAAAACTTTAAATAAATGTTTGTCAGAACTTTATCTTGATTAACATAAAATATATTAACCCTAAGTATATATAAGAGGATATGTGTATTTATTATTCTATGGTATATACAGGATTATGTACAAATTTTATATTATCATAATTGTCAAATTTAAGTTTAAATGGAAGCCAAATTCTGTGAAATCAAATACTTACGAATCTAAAACTAGAACTTCATGAATCACCAGTTAATTTGATTTAGTCATTTACACGACAGGTCAACTTTGCTAACATGAACACAATAAATTAAAGTTTTTCTTGCCAGGCTCGTCATTAAGTTTACAGTTTAGATCAGAGAAAACTAAGAGACATTTGATTAATTTCAAGTAAAGTAGGTAAGACGAGTCTCTAAGCAAAAACTGACCACGTCAACAGTGATGAGAGGTTTATCTTAGCAGGTATTGTAGTAGCCAAACTGCCTCAGACATGGATATATTTTGTCGAGTGCAAGTTTAAGGTTTTCAACGTTGGGCGAATCTGCAATCAATCAATGTACAATAATTCGTTAAAAAATTAATAATTGAATATATAATCAAAATATCCAGGAAATGCATTGCACAAGTTAACATTATAGTTTACACACCTGTCATTAAAACTTCTCCAGTATCAAAAATAAAACATAAAACCGACAAACTTTGAACAAACATAGCTGCACCAGGGAAGATGTTACAATCGAATCTAAAATATATAACGTATTTTATACTTAGTGGCACAAATAATATAATACTAAAGTATTATAGTTAGACTAATGCGTATTTCTGTACTTTGTAAAGCCTGATAAACTTTCGTCTTCCACCATCCCAACAACATTTATATTGAAAGGCAACTTTGTGTGACCGACAAAGAAATGTAGTTTTAGACTTGTCAATTTCACTTTATTCTCAAACTTTTGAACCATTCTCGCAAATTTTCTTGTCGCCGTTCTAAAATCTTTGTAAGATTTTGCTCCGATAACTATTAGCTTGCCCGTATTGTAAAGCAACCCGGAACACTCTGGATCTCGAAGTCGTATACCTAAGGGTCCGTCCACGCCCTTCAGTTCTGAGTTAGCGCACTTCTCGCCCAAACAAACCAAGTTAAGATCCACGTTTAAGTTAGCTGAACCCACTGAGGATCTTTTTATGATAAGAAAAAATATTATGATAAGTCATGGGACAAGTTTGGAGATCCTGAACTAGGTGAACGCCAATACGAGAAGTAAAATCATGACCTACATTACGCTAGGAACATAGGTTGGCTTGCCATTGAATTCCAAGTCCTTAGCAAGGGAAATATAGCATCCATCTTGTAATGATGATCCAGACGAATCACCTTTGTTCTTGACACCGAATGGACAAGAATAGTAAAGCCGCTGCGGCTGGACATCTCTTACACCATTATCATCCCTCTTATGACTACCAATACCATCATGGAATTCCGTCGTCGCCAGTTCAAGTAAATTGTCTTTTCCAATTAAATCCCATCTCTCCCAACAAGGTTCTTTCAAACTGACGGTAGGTTTAACAAATTTTGGATCTTCGGAAATAGAGAGGGTAGTCTTATAAATTGTCCGGAAGATATCAGTCTAAATAAATGAAACTACAGAGTTCATGAACCAGTACCTGATATCTGACTGGGGAAAACGAAAACACACCAAGTAATGTATGATTACTTACCGGGTGGAACCGCTTCTTAACCTCATGTGGTATTATAGATGAACTCACTTTAATCCCAGTAACTTCCAGCAATGCTGTGACCGTTCGTAGGAATGGACCCATTTCCCATCTAAACGGCACTTTTTTTCGGTTTAACTTTCTCTCTGGTTCGGACATACTATCTGAAGCTAAGGAAGGAGCCATATCACGTCATTTGCCAGAATAAAATTTACCCGAACGAACACCGACTTTGACATTCGCTAGACATTGAAAATTGCCTGCCTGACAGTGGCTTAAAGGTTATTGAGTTCATCTAAAATTAATAAAAACTGTGCCTTTCGACGACCAGTATCTTTCATCGTTCAAGAGCAAAATCACTTCCTCACTAAGTCCCTGCCAGCCGACTAGGTCAGTTTAGCAACAAACTGTAGAGCAAGCATCAAATCATGATATTAATATTAGGAATGTAGGATATCCGGTTGGGTTGGTTAGGAGGGTCGCATGTAGACATAAGTTACTTGAGTGTTTATTTTTTAAAGAGAAGTTGGTTGCTAAAATAAGCATACTGTATGTATACCCCAACCAAACTGTTATCATATGTTAATAATAATATATCTCTCTGGTCAGTGCTCCAGTTTGTCAAGTGGATGATTGCGCTAAGTCTGGTAGCTCTGGCGTCGTTTGTCATTCGGGCAAATTTTATTTTGGCAAATAACGTGAAACCTGAAGAGACGCTTCGCTTTCTTGATTTGACTTTTCTTAGCTTAGGTTCGCTAAAAGCAGTCTCTGCGTTGTTACTAGCACTAGTGGTTTTCACTCCCAAGAACGATGGATAAACCGATTCAGAGCTCGTCACATCTTCTACATGAATCTTCTCCTCTTCGTTAGACAATCCTAATTGCAATTCTCCTACTCCAATATCCACGGCATCTGACAAAGAAATCGTGGTGTAATCCGCAAAGTTAAAGGTGTGCTGAAAAGCATCTTTCACGGTCATTAATGTCGATGTTGAGTTCGAAAGCGCCCCGTCGACAACATCATATCCAATGTCTAAGCTCTCAGCTGTTTCAGGAATTATAATTTCTTGCTTAAAACTGTAGTCGAGAAAATCGTGGCTCATTTCGAAATTTTCAAGTGGTTTGAAGATTGTCTCTGCATCAGCACTAGTGCTCTCCAATTCCACCTTCCACTGGTTCGAAACTTCTGTGATTGAATTCGGTATCGTTATCCACACACAATCGACAGTTTCTTCTCTGGACACGCCAAGCGGGCATGCCTCAGGAGGCACATTAAACTCCGCAGTCACACTAAACATTCTTAGTCGACCAAAAACACCAAAAAAGTCAAAGTTTTGATTAAATTGGTTGGTTGGTATGTAGTCTAACTAATGACTAATATTGTTCCTTTTGTACATACCAACCCTCATTGTTTTTGAAAAATCGTGTTTAAAATCAAATATTGAGTTAGGAATTGATTTGAAAATTGTATTGCAAAAAATATCAGGAGTCAGGAGTAGTGTAGTCGTAGTATGATTTAAACCAACGACACTTTTTAAGGGTCACTAATTCATTCTAAAGAGCTAACCTAACCTAACTCCAACATTAACGTACATAGCCTAAGCCTACGACATAACCAATTATAAAGATATTTGCAAACCATCAACATATTTTTACTTTGATTCTCAACTCAACATTATTAGCATGCTCAATCCAGCCAAAGTTTTTACAAATGATTTTGAATTTGAAATATTTGAATTGACTTTTGAGGAAATAACGTAATTTACCTACTTTGTACTTTCGTTCATCTTTGAAAAGCAGTCCGATCCGATGAAGATATCAAAAACATTCCGCGTCCGTTTCTGACTATCGTTCACTGTCAACTGTGAAATTATTCATTTGACTCGTGCGTGACTATTAGTGTTTAATACTGTATATTATTAGGGGGTTCTTGAAATCTTCGTACATATATAAGCAGAAAATCGTCCGTGACTTGTGACATTATGAGCTGACACTTGGCAGCCACAAGAATTATCTGCAGTAAGTACAATACGAAACCAAATGTCTGTCAAACCGTACACTACCTAACCTAACCAAACCCAACCACCTGCGAATCTTGTTTTGTCGCATAAGCTTCATGCAAGTAATTACACTGTTTGTTCATTGGACGCTCGCATTTACGCCTGCAAGATGCACAGATTTATGCCGAATACGTCGTATATAAAAGCACAGTTCTTGGATATATCTGCTTCCCCCTTCTCAAGGCTTGAGTTGAGCCTCAAGCTTCATCTACGGCTGTGGTATTAAAAGGTGGTATTTACTACAGTTTATAAGCTGCTAAGTATATACTTAAGTTAGAAAGTTCAATCAAACCTGATTGTAAGCAAGCTACGCATGTATGCACCTAAGTACATGCATATGCTTGCGTTCTTTTTTGTTGCGCTATTGGCACAAATGCCAAATAAAAATTATGGACAATTTGGAGAAAATAGTTATCGTTGCTGTTACCATTGAGGAATATTCCGATTTCCATCCAATTAGTAGTTATTATACAAAGTCTTTTTCCAGTGAGATATGATGCTTCATGCTTATCGTTAGTGTAGAAACTAGAAGGCCAGTTGTGTGCTAATGGCACAAGGCACAACAAATTTTAAAGAGTCGAATGCCTACACTACACTCAAAACGTGCAACATGTAATGCCCAATATATGACCTAGTATCGTATTAAATTCGGTTGACCCCACTGGTTAGCGTTTTAATGAAAAAAATGCGTCTGAAAATGATTCCTTCACGTTTTGCATAAATTAAACTTTCTAGCAATTTTTGGTTGGTCAAAAACGGTTTGATAGTTTTTAAAATTTTAAATATTTCAATGAGATACTTTTCGAGCAGACAATCTGTACAGTTGGTGTTGTTACAATCGTCGTAGATACAGCGTTCGGCTTAATACTCGAAAGTTGAATCACAAATTTTTTACGATCTTGTTGGAGATTAGATTCCTATCCGGGTTCTTGTTGTATAGAATTCTTTGCTTTTATAGCATACTTACTATTTAGGGAGACAAATTTCAAAACGGCATTACTTTTACGTGCAAGAAGTCATTCTAATCAACTTCATATCATTATAAACACCAATTAATAGGCTATAAATACTATCACTGTTCAGATCCTAAAATCCAGTGGTTCCCGATTTTTCTCACCTTCTTTACGGCATTTTGCAAACCTGTTATTCCCGACTTTTTTG
>JAHZNA010005042.1:0-18642 GCA_027743935.1 Sinodicranocentrus sp. ZH6 | reverse complement strand
TAGAGTTTCAAGGATGAAAAAGGCCCTTTCTACTTTGCTCACATTACCTTCTATATTTGTAAGAGCTTCAGTATCGATTCACTTGGCATTAGTCTGACGCGCATTAAAATTTCGTGGTGAAAAAGTAAAAATAGAATAGTATAGAATATAGAGAAGTATTTATAATGCCGTTTATGGTTTTGCTGTATATAAGAGAATGGAATATATTAATAATATTCACAGGTAAACCTGAAGGGGAACCTTCTCGAGAATATATCAGAGCACGCATTCTGGGGCTTGGAAGAGACCCTGATGGAGATTGACTTGTCAGAGAACAAACTCAAGACATTTCCATATTCCCCACTTCGTCGACTGAGACTTTTGAGCTCGCTGAATTTGGCATGGAACGAAATCAGTGAGCTGAATGTGCTTTCATCAGCATCCTCATCTGCATCATTATTATTGTCACCGCTAAGCAGTGCATCCAGAGCGAAGACAGCAGCCTCCTCATCATCTTCCGCTGCTTTGGCTCCCTCCCAATCTTCTTCCTCGTCATCATCATCTTCTGCACAAGCATCAGGAGGCTCTTTTGGAGTGATTAGATATGGAACTTCGTCATCATCATCTTCCTCCTCGTCGTCTCCGGGAAGCTCCTCTTCACTTTTGTACCCTGCTCTGTCAAGTGGCTCTAGCTTCAGTAGTAGTAATAATAATAACCATAACATTAATACAAATTTGGAGTGGCCAATGCTCAAGTACTTAAATCTGAATTCCAACTACCTCCGAAAATTGGACAGGGACATATTCGCAGCGATGGGAAACCTTCGCACGCTCGCTATTCACTTGAACTCGATTGAAATGGTGGATGAAGAGGCGTTTGCTTCCCTTACAGAATTGGAATCAATCGATCTCAGTCATAATAAAATCATCCACCTTCCCTCCGCAACTTTCCGGCATAACACCCATCTCACCTCCATTGACTTGAGCAACAACCATCTTCACTTGGTGGGCGAGGGCTTGTTTAACAATCTGCCAGAATTGAGGGAGTTGTTTCTCAACGGAAATAATATTCTGCAACTGACAGGTCCAACATTTCTCAACTCTCCCAGAGTCGGAATCATTTATCTGCAAGGGAATGCTTTGCGACTTGTCGAGTCCGGCGTTTTTTCACCGTTAAGTAATTTAACTGAGGTGAGGCTCAGTGACAACTTCCTCACAAACATGCCGCAAGACTTGTTTTTCAATAACGAGGCACTCACATCACTCAGTTTGGATGGGAACCTCTTGACAAAGGTGGTTCCGGGAAGTTTTCAAAATTGCAAAGGCTTGAGAGAGCTCCGACTCCAGAACAATAGGATTATCACGGTGGAGCCAGGTGTGCTAGAAGGGCTGGAATATTTACAAGATGTTCAGTTTGAAAATAATAAATTGACGAGAATCCGCGGTCTCAGCCTTCTCAAGCGAATACGTCATGTGAGTTTATCACGGAATAATGTGGAGAGGGTGACGATGGAAATGCTGCCAGGCACAGAGCTCTCCTCCCTCTCGCTAGGTCATAATCTAATCAAGGCGATTGATGATGGAGCATTTTCCAATCAAACTACTCTGAGCATCTTATTCCTGGGAGGTAATCGGCTCGCAAAATTGACTCCTCAAATGTTCATCGGACTGAGAGCTCTGGAGCGTCTGTATTTACAGAAGAATAATATTACATGGATTCACGAAGAGTGCTTTAGCTCCCACACCAAGGCGCTCCAGTATATCGATCTCAGCTTCAACTTACTAAAATCCGTAAGCCGCTCGGTATTCTCAGGACTGGCATTTATTGAAGAGATAAATTTGTCACATAACCAAATCACCGAGTTGGAAGAAGGGAGTTTTGCAAACTTGAGAAGTTTACGCATTCTAGATCTGTCGTACAATCGACTCCGGTCCGTTGAGTACACCACCACTTTCCATGTGAGTGGGTTGGAAATCTTGAAAATATGTTGTAATTCTCTGGTCGAGTTTCATGTTTTGAGTGGGCCTTCCAGTTACGGTTATGGGAATGTGGGTAATAGCGGTGAAAAATATGGCGTTTCTGGAGGGGCCGGGGCAAGCAGCTCTAGCGGAGCGGGTGGAGGCTATGCATCAATGATGCTCCACGGTGGAATCCTTGTTCCAGGAGTTGGAGGCAATATCCAGATTGCCTTGAAGGAACTAGACCTTCGTCAAAATCAGTTAACAGCTTCAACTCTGAGACAGATTGAAATGGGACGACTAGAAGTGTTACAAATCTCTGGGAATAACTTGACAGACCTTGACGAAGCGACAATATTTGGATTCCCAATGCTTAGTTTCCTCGCAGCAGAAAAATCCCGCATCACTGCTCTCCCAACAAACATTTTCCTAAGAAATCCAAATCTCGCTGTGATACGACTGAGTGACAATTTCCTCACTCACATCCCCGACTTTGTGTTCAACCCCAATGCCAACAACATCGCCAATAATGCCGAAGGGGAAGCTCTGGCGAGCATTAGTAATCGTGGAATTGGATCCTCTTCTGGAGGAGGTGGTGGTGCCAGTGGAAGCCCTACCGTCACAAGTAGTTCCTCATCCATCAAATCACACTTAGCCCTGAGGGAGCTCCATCTTCGCCATAATCGGATCCCAAGCTTTCCTTACAAAGCTCTGGTGAACGCAACGGCTCTTGAGGTATTAACACTCGCAGGGAATCGCATCAACACATTGGACCTCAACAGGATAACGTTACTCCGTCTGAAACAATTTGATATGGCGGACAATGGATTGACAAAAGTGTCTGGACTTTCTCTCGCGAAATCTATGCCCCTTCTGGAGGTTGCTGATTTCGGTGGAAATAATATTTCAAAAATTTCTCCCGACTTTGTCAAAAATGTATCTTTGACGCAACTCAATTTTGGAGGGAATGCAATGCAAAAGGTTCCATTCGCCTTTTCAGAAAAATTTATCACAACCCCATTCCTTCTCAACATGAGTGGAAATCCGTTGATTAATTTTTATGCGGAGAATCATCCCAGCAAAAACTTTTCAGTGATGGACCTCTACTTGAGTGACACGAATGTCAGCTTTCTCACGAGCGAGCAGTTCAAAATTTATCCAAAACTTCATCGACTCGTTGTAAAAAGGAATCCTATCAGTATTCTCCCACCCAATGCGTTTTCCAGTCTTGCCCATCTCAACCTTCTTGATTTGAGTGAGAATGATATTGAAGATTTGAAGCACGACTCGTTCACTGGATTAGTTCAACTCAAGTCTCTCAACCTTTCACACAATCGAATCAAGACGCTCACTTCTTTTCACCCGCATCTTGGAGGATTGCAGGTTTGTGTTTGGCTTTTCTACATTTTTCATGTTATACTCGTGAAACAGATATCTATAGGTATGTGCATCCAAGTATACTGTATAGTATGTGTTTATAGTGCAATATCACATTGAATTTTTTCGTGTCCTTTCTTTTTACCATTATGCTATCGCCAGCTTCTCCTTTTCGCAATATTGGCCACTTGCCTGCTCCTGCTGTTGCTTTCCTTTGCGTTTCCCAGCCTTTTCCATGCTCTTGTTCGCGTCCTCTTTGCAGTTCAGTGATTTCAGTGTACATGCATAATATGTTGATTGTCAGAGACCTGTTTCCCCCATGCTTTCTATTACTTTCACTTTGTTGAGTGACTACGCTCAAGTATAGGTATAATAGAAATGAGATATAACAGGATTGAAGGGGTTAACGAATATGTAACATGCTTGAATATATTAAAGTACAAGTACCTTTTTAATCATGTACTATTTCCATAATGCGGTTCAAAGTTCTCCACTCTATTCCGTTATTCACAACTATCTTTGCCTAAGTAAATATAAAAAATTTAGAAAATCGATGACAAGCATTTCCTCTGTAAAAGCTCAAATAAATGCTCATTCATGCTTTGTATTAGTCAACTATGTAGTATTTTATTTTGAGTTCGTGTGATGGAGATTGAACGTTTGCCTTTGGTAAAATGTCTCTGTCTGATTAACTAGATTGTATTTAATAACTGGAGGGGTTTCAATTTTAATACGAAATTGAGCATTGCTAATTTTCCAGATCTGATTCGTGGATATATGATTTTTTGGAATCTAATTATTTAAGTAGTTTTGTACGCGAAGGGAATATTTTCTCACTGTGACATGTTCAACTTTTTTTCCTCACATAGGCGCCTATTCGTTATTCGGATACAGTATTAAATCTAACGCTACACTAGTTTTTGGTATGTAGAATACGGCATCCAATCAAAAACGTGAATGAATATCGTTCTTTCAGTTATTTATATCGCTTAAGGGGTGGAAGAACCATCCCTAGCAGATAATATGTCCCTTGTTGTAGTCACTCGAGAAGATTTTTTTATCATATCATGTATATAATATTGATTTGTTACATGAACGATTCCAATAACATTCCTATATGATACAGTTACAGGAAAATCTGCCGCTAGCTCATAGCCATAGCCTTCCCTCATATATACAAGAGTAGGTTAACCTCAGAGAAAGTATGCTTTCTGTAGGGAAAGAAACGAAGAGATTTAAAAAGAGACATTCTCGAGAAAGTAGACTGGAAAATACACACACGATATTTTAGCGATTACTTTCTTAGAACCTGTAACGTACGCCTTGTAAAAGATATCAGAGAAAGGAGGAAAGGGAGATTTATTAGTTTTTAGTTTTCTCCTCTCGTCCTCTACGCTAGGTCAATATTATGTATCCCTTTCATTTTGTCTTTTCCTTATGTCAACGAAATCTGAGAAAGAATACTAAAAGAAAGACTCTCCTCATGTTCTCACAGTTTCAGGAGCCAGTTGTGTGAAAAACTCACTCCTCCTTTGTGTGATTTTTTCCAAGGAACGACTTCTACGTATTCTGCTATAAGACTATGTATAATATGCTATATACATTTCAGCTGTGCGTATTGCTCTTCTCAAGGAGATGAGGTACTGAGCAAGAAAGTTGTAGACTTTTGTAGACTGACATAGAGAATGATGTTATTTCATACTTGTGACCTCCCAAGGGAAGACTTTTTTGGGGTCATCATAGTATAGTTCGTACAATATATATAAGAGAAAGTGTAGTAGCTAACAATTTTAAAAACATGTATTGTTGCACTCCAATCTTGCAAAAAAGTAAAACAATGTCTTGAGGGTGAAAAAAGAAAGTTGGCTTGAATTAACTTTAGCGGAAAACCCTATTGCATTATGTTAGACAGGAAAGGCTTTGATTTCTATTGAAAAGATAGTCCTATAAGGAATTAGGGGGATTGCTTTTATCGTCTAATTAAGTGCTAATTAGAACTTTGCTTGTTAAAAAGTTCATTCTCCTGTGAGAAATGTCTGATGATAACTGAATTCGCTCGGTTTAATTTCGTAGGCGATGCTTTTTTGAGCTTGTGAATTGTTTCTTGTTGCCCCAAATTTGCACTTTGAAACTTTGCGCTTTGGTTTCTCTTCATTTTCAATTCTGGTCTTGCTCTTTTTAAAGTTAAACCATTGAGAATTGCAGTTGAAGCCTTATTGCCTCCTGTATTTATATCCTATAGCAATTTCTCTTTTCTGTCAAGAATTTGACTGCTCATTTTTGAAGTGTTTTTTTACTGTAGCACAAGTTAATACCTGCCCTTAAACTGGTTATTTTACAGGATCTGGATCTCTCAAACAATCAATTATCTCGACTGATGCCGGAGGTGTTTGCAAATCTCATCTCGCTCGTTTCCCTCCGACTTCGTGGCAACTGGTTGACTGGACTCCCTGCGGATTTGTTTGCTCCGTTGGCAAGGCTTAGTGTTCTCGATCTCAGCCATAATTTCATCGAGACCGTTCCCGCAACTGTGCTTCGTCATTTGGAAACTCGAATTTCTACTTTGAGACTTGAAGGTAGGTACACTACATTGTCTAGGATTTTTGGTTAAGCTTTTATTCCCAAAATAAAATGACTTTACATAGCAATGTATTGCATGTATAAAATGTCTTGCTGGCGTAATTATGCTGAGCAAAGCACTTATATTGCGGCTGAATTGGGAGATTAAAGCAATGTATGCTTGATTATTTATCATGCTCCAACTATTTCAGATTAAAGAATCAATGTACAGTCAAGGGTACACGGCTTACGAGTTCATAATTAGTGCTCTCTGCTCATTGCTCAATCTCAATTTTCAACCATTGGGATACGAACTTCCTTGGGATTATTGTGTATCTTGCTAATATTCTCAAAATATGCTACAAATTTGATTCCAAATGGTCATGGCCATGAAGCGAGATTCTTCGTGTTCATATGCGTTTCTATCTATCCACCGTATTGCCTTCAGTGAAAATTAGTAAGCGTTAATGATGAATGAAATTCTTAAAGGGAATTATGGGAATTTTCCTGTTTATTATTATTCATCGATATTCCCAAACTTAGGTATGTCTTCTTGTTTTACTGCATGAATACGAATTCGAGGAAAATGTTCTCCTGTTTGTTATGTAAATATAATTTTGGGTGGAAATATGCATAGTTTTATTGTATAATGTGTTCACTTCATCACATATAGAAGTGCAAAGCAAATATGATAAAATATTGAAAGTGAAAGTAGAGAGTGGAAGATATTTCACTGAAAATTCATATTTAGCCTTAGTAACACCAACACCCACCCCGAATGCCCAAATAATCTAAAAGGATCCAGTTGGCTAACCATTTTTGTGTTGTAAAGGGAGCTATATACCACCATCAGCACTTTTTACGGGATGTTCTGAAAAATAGAGAAAATCCCACAAAAAGAGGAAGAGCTCATTCTGACGGAAATCAGTGAGCAAACTATTATTAAAATGACATCCGTAATCTCGGCACGTGTTATATGAATGTACGTTGATGTATCCCAGCAAATGTATGTGTTTTCTGGAACCATAGAACAAATACAACTTACACTACTGTTACTCTCATCGTATAAGAGTCGAGAATCACTTTTGGTTTCCACTACGTATCTCTCTATATAATTCTCTCCGGAAAAAAGTGTGGAGTCATACGGAAAAATTATATTCGCTCGTGGACCATGTGGTAAAACAATATTCCTTTGAGTATGCACTATTCTATAAGGTAAAGTTCAAGAGAGAGGACAAACCTTCAGATCTGCACACACAGCACGCAATGGAGCGTGTACAGTGTGTACATATTATGATTTCAAATTTCCTCTGTCCTATTGTTGAGCATGCTGTGTGTGTAAAGGAGAAAGATACCCTGCATTTCTCTGCACATTCCCTAAAGTTATGTTATGCGAAGAGGTAAGTCACGTCTAATTCTGTCTAATTTCAGATTGCCTATTATGTACATAGCGTAAGTGGAAGGTAAAGTAGAAAGGAGAAAGTAGATGAGCCTCTGTAGTATATTGGCCGAATTGAAAGGTTTACACAGACTTTGCTCCTCTGATTTATCATATCTTCTCGGTAACTTCAATTTCACCCCATATGTATCTATTGGAAATGTATCATCTTACACGTTTTTTCAAGGGATACTACACTTTCAGGGAGTGCGAGATTCAGATCACATATCTGCACATTTTTCTCTCCCTCTCTCTTACCGCCACATATTGATATTAATAGGATAGTCTTGTTCTGTATTAACTGCGATGAGATTTCTCATAGACAATAGCTTATTAGCTGGCAACTAGGGATAGCAAGCGAACCACAAAAAGCTTCAAACGTTTCCTTCCGATATGATTACTCTTTTCCCTCTGCCAAAAAACCAATGTGTTGTATAAAAGCTGTACGAGGGTAAGTAGTGCACCAGGGGAAAGCCAATGTGCGAGCACGTAAAGCCTCTATATCAAATTCTCTCTTCATCCGCTCATTCAAGAGGAATGAGATCGAGTTAACAAGCAAGATAGGAAAAAGGACGCAATAAGTTTGATGATATTAAAACGAAAGGGGCATATTCCAGTTAAGCCGTATAAGCCACTGGTAAAACTTGTCTAAAATCCAATTCATCCTTATGTTCCCTCTGCTATAAAAAGGATTGTAAGAAAGAGAAAGTATTTTTTCGAAGTTTTTGCACTCTCTGACTTTTTACATCGGCCATCTTTCTAGCCTGTACTTTTCTGACCACACAGTTCAATTTGCCAACTCAATACAAACTGGTTTTTTCCTAGGGTTGAGTATAATACGGCGTGGTAGTATCATTTGATATTTTATGTGATTCCTTAGTGCCACTTGAAGTACGTGCTAGTTACTCTAACTAGGTTGTTGTACACTTTTAAAGAATGATATTATCTGTGTGAGCTGAAAAATAGAGGAGCTTCTTTCATTCCACTTTTTCCTTAGTGTGTAGAGGAGATTTGATCTTTTCCTTGTAATAAAAAAAAATGAGAAAGACTCCTATCCCTTCTTCGTAGTACAGTGTATTTGCACTACATGAGTACGTAGTACGTACACTATCTCTAGCGATTTGTAGGCAAGTGTGTGATGTGATGAGGAGCATGATCATGTTTGTTCGCAAATAGGCCAGTGAAAAGACTGCGTAGAATTTTGATTCATTTATCTGTACCACTGACCGCAACGATGGAGAAGAGAAAGTTGAGTTGCGAGTTGGAGAGCTGCACAAAATATGTTAGATTTTTGCTCCTATTCTTCGTTACCCTACTGAATGCATCCTCTTTAGCTCTCTGCTTTTTCTACTGTTATGCGAGATGCCGGGTTGTTGGCCAACAAGAAAAAAATCTCTGTACTATACACTTTCACTTGTAGATTCTACATTTATTACTAGGAGAGTTTCATTCCCTCGTTTATTTATGAGTAAAAAATTTCTAAATGCAAGGCATGAACTCGACAAGAACACTGCGGACAACTATTAAAACAATTTCCAAGCCTTTGAACTACCACTCGGACTGTTTATCTTTTTCGTTCTATTACATATAGAAATACTACTTTTTCATCCTTGGCACTCCTCCGTATAACGGATTTTCCTCACTCCCGCTACATTTTTTATCCACATGTTGTGGTACTACTAGAAGTACATAAATTAACTGAGAATCTTGTATCTCAGCTTATTTTCCTTCAAAAGCTCACTCATCCTTTGCACACTCGTATTTTTGCAAATGCAAGTGTTGAAGGAGAAAAGTGCAATAATAGGCACAAGTGTGAGATTAAAGTGAGCAGTATGAGAGAAATGACAAGGCTTTTGGTGCAAATAAAAAAATGTAACAAGAAGATGATTTATATGAGAATGTATGATGCATACCTAGAAACCTAGATCCTTCCCCAACACTACTTTCAACTGTACACATACATTGTGTCCCCATTCGAAGAAAAACATCAGGAGAAGACAAAACACAAAAGCAGAGTAGCTCACTAAGCTGATTTTTTGCAGCCATGTGGTGGTTTTGTTTTCGAGGTTTTCGTTTTATCCAGCTCTTCTACGGAAAAGGAATGATGTATTTTTGGTAAAGGAAGATGCTCCTGATGATGACGATGATCCTGCTGTGTTGTACTTTTCAGCTTGGTTGACTAAACTGAGCTTTCTCTGTGTGTGTGTGCTATTCAGCGATCTGTGAATGCTTTTTCCTATTATCCTTTCAACTGAGAAATTACCCAAGCAGGCAACGCATCCCTGGAATTAGTTAGTAGCATTAAACTAGGAAAATCCTTAAGTACACGGGTCTCACTGTTTTTGCTGGAGAGGAAGATTGGTGGGAGTTGGGTGTAATCTGTGCTCAGTTTGGGAATGTGATAATGTATACACGTACGTTGACCCTTTTCTGTCGGGATGGTTTAATAGGTTGTAGCCGCCCTGTTACTAATCAGTAGACTTGTCCTCAAACTCCAGGCGGTCTTGTCAGCAACGAAAAGCTGCAAATTTGCTTTTTCCACAAAAAATACTTTCTGTCATCATAACTATCATAATATACATATGTGATGATGATGACTGGTTGTTTTGGTGTAGGTGGGATTTTTCCTCATTTTTTTTCTAGTTTTATGTATGGCCATTGCTGATTGCTCAGTTAGGAAATTCCATTTGTGTTTCGCAACGAAAATATCTTCAAAGGCTAGACTAATTTAAAACGCAATTATTTGTTTCGTGGAAAGCCGCGTTGGAAAATTTCGAAAATATTCGCATTTCAGAATTATCTCCAGTGGGAGTGTCTGTCATGAAACTTTATATTTTTTTCTGAGCACAAAACCCCGGGTTGTTTTTATATAAATATAATACACATTATCACGCTAAGAGTAACTATTTGCTTCCACTATACTAGGTCTACCGTGCAAATCTTTCGTAGGCGGAGGAGCAGTTAAAATCGTAGAGAAATCTGAGGAAACACAATCTCTTGAAAATGGCAACCACACGTGAAACTATTTTGCTCGAATTTTTTCCCCGACTGTGTTATCAAATTTCAGAGCGTGGGCAATCTCTTATCTACAAAAAAATCTATGCGTACTCTACAAAAACTTTTTCATCGTTTCTCTCGTTTACTTTATTTACCAGGCGGTTGGTAGCCTGGCAAGGGGTAATTTTCACAACAGTTCAAATAAGGATTAATGTATCAGAGGGCGGAAATTGGGGAGAATTTTATCAGTCTCGTGTGCAACCAGTGTATCTCCACATTCTCAACATTTGCATAGCTCTTTTCACCATCTCAACCTCTTTCTTGTTCCGTTCCAGTTGGAAAATAAAAAGGAGAGATCGGATGGCACTGTTCATGTTTATTCCTATCTCGCCCCTTGTCTGATGAGGAAGGAAGACATTTTCAGCTAGGGCACAGGAACATTTCTGTGATATGTATGAGATGTACCTACATTTACATACTTACAATACATGTTTATTGTTTACCAGGATGATGATAATAAACTTATTCATATGCATACATACCTATCCCTTGCGTAGAATGAACTGATGGTATGTCACTGCTTGGATTTTCCTGTGATGTCAACACACACCGCCTTTCTCTACGAGACAAAGAAAACGCGTTTCGTGTATGGCCCAAGTGTAGCCTTCATTTTCACATATTTCCCCTCGTATAACGTTCCGCTTCTTTAATACCTTCTAGCCAAGATACAGAACGTCGTGGTGTTATCCACACATCCTTTGCACCTCACGAACGACGAGTCGACGTCACTTCACCTTTCGTCGTTCCCTTCTATTACGAGCTGGTCCCATCTCCTTTCTTTCCGTCTTGTCTCTTTCATCTCTCCTATCTCATCGTCATGCATTCCAGCCTCCAATATCCTTCACGACCGACATCGTGCATGCATCCATTCAAGGAGACGTACGTGTACCCAGTGTACGTATATTCCTGGGGAAATCGATTTGATCTAAGGTATTGTTAACCGGTGTGAAGGCCTCTGTAACACATCAACGGAATCTTGATATAAAGACTCATGCGAAAAAGCCATTATGTCTTTGTGTAATAATGTCGTAGTCACATTACTTTGCTCAAGAGAAGTTTGCTTTTCCTTCTGATATCGCGATGGCATGTCACAAGGATGATGTTTCGAAGTCTACAGTGGAAAAGTCAGGTGATGTGATGTGATACATCTCTAAATGAACATTGACATGATATATGTTACGGTATGGTTTATTGTGTTGGCTCGCTTATCTGGGTAGGATAACTGTAGCACCTGTCTCGAGAGGGAAACTTCTCGAAAAGCCTGAATGTTATGGATGACAGACCTCAGCTTGTAAAAATCATCAAATAAGTCTTCCTCGAGATGTAAATTTTTCATGCAAATGTTTACTGGGATTTTTTTAAAGCTGAATATTTCATTTGCATTTAATTTTAAAAATTATCATTTATTTAAAAATTTAGAACAGCCGAAAGCAATACCATAAACTGCATTGCACCCGTTAAAATTATATTCTTACCGTGGATAAACATAACATCCAAAAAGTTACGACACTACGGCATATCACCATGAGTCACAGTTCCGCTGCTAAGGTATAACTTGAAAGCACGATATGGGTTCACGCTTGACTCCGTTTCTTCTCATCATGTCCCTTTCATTTTCTTCCATGAAATTCTCCTGATTGTCATTCATTTCGTATGCGTGTACAGAGCTACAACGTCATGTCCGTGTCACGCTCACGCCATATCCTCTCATCCCAACGAGGAAATCCTTTGTCTAGAGATCATCAGTCAGTTTATTGAAGGGAGAAAAAGGCAAGAGAATATTGAGAATAATAATGTGGATTTTTGCCAATATTGGAGATACCGAGTAGAAGAGTAAGTAAAGCCTTCGCTGCCAGCAACAGTAAAACCGCGGTACTCCTGCCAATAAGGAAAAACGAGTACCGACTAAATTCGTAAAGAAAAGTTGGAGTAGGGAAAGAATGAAGGAGCACGAGAAAGAGTTTTCTCTCTCCTTTTTTCTTTATCCTGATGCATCTATCACTGACTGTTTTACACACGATGGATCTCGAATGTAATACAAATAAGAGATATTCCTTGCATACTTACAAGTCGAAAGAGCTCTTCAAAGTGTTGTCCTTGGTCTCCCTTGATGATGCTCAATGCACTGCTCCTTGCGTGGATCTTGTTCTAGTATACTTTGTTAGAATTCAGGGAGCGAAAATCTATCGGGAAAGTGGAAACTATAAACTTTACCAGGATACAAACCGTCTACAAGGTATCATTATACTTGTACCGTATGAAATATATGAATTGAAGCATATACGGAGTATGTGTGTGGCATAAAATGGAAGGAAGTTGGAATGCCTAACTAATGCTTAGATGTGAACCACAACAACTTGAAAAATCCTCTCATCGCTTTGTTGTTATAGGTCTCTTGGGCTTTGCAAAGTTTTTACTGATATTTATGGGACATATTTGGTTGGAGTAGTCTCTCGAGAGGTACAACCAAGGGGGGAATATATTGTGGGAGATTGAGAGAAAAATGAGTATTTATACTCTTCACCCCTCCTCCTGTAATCAAAGTATATGGAAGAGGAGTAAGTTTAGGAAAAGGGTAATTTATGAAAGGTGTTACTTTTGAATTTTCAAAGAAGTCCTAGTGTGCAATGATATGCCAGGTAAATGACGTCTGTGTAGATTTCTGGGGGGTTCCTATTCTCATAATAATTTTTAGGACTCCTGTTTTCTCTTATTATTTTCGCTATTGTATTCAAATTTAGAACATTCTGAAAAGAACACTTTACCCGCGCACGTGCTCTTGAGGATTCATACTGTTTTTGAAGAAGGCTCAACTAGACCCTTTGTAGTCTCTCATTGAATTAAAAGGTTGTGTTATTGGAATTCGTAGAAATGAGAAATGTCGGTAGAGTATACCTAGCCTTTGTGTACAACTTATTTCAGCAATATACAGCTCATTAGTTGCTGAAAGTATGCATAAACATTGGCAGCTGAACTCGGCTCACAATGCGAATATAAGATAAGAGTGTCCTCCAGAAACAAAGCAAAGTTTAAGCAGAAGTCATTTTATATTCTTGTCCACTTTATGAGACAGTACCCCAAAAATAATATGATTTTTGAAGTGCATTTCTTCGAAACCAATGTTAGGTCACGTTCTTCTCATTGTTGTAGCCATTTCGGGGCTTAAAAGAATACGCTATTTTCCATTATTACAAGTTTTTCGCCTTTCAAAACAGCTTTCACTATACAGCATCAGTAAAATGTGCTGTTCTTTTCATGTTTTCTGTGAAACTTGAGCTTCTTGAGCCATTCATAAGTAGAGAAGTTAATGAAAAGTGTGTCATTTCAAAGATTTTCATATGTGTTCTTGGGTACTTCCCTTCAAGTCTTTTTTCCCTTGTAACAAAACTATCTCTACCAAATATCTTTTAAGATGAGTTGCTTTTCCTGCTATATTCTCCGTTTTAGCCCTCTTCAAACCATCCCTAGTCCATTCGTTTTTAACTAGTTGGTTCTTATCATCCACTACGTTGCCGAGTCTGAGCTAACTTTATGAGAATTTTTAAGATGAGAAAGCTGCCCATCTTTGTGACTGGCTTTGCTCATCCACTCACTCATGCAGCTCGTTTCCCTTTGATATTGACTATTTTATCTGGACTAGGAGAAATATCCCTCCCTATTTACTTTAAGACGTCTTCTCACTACTATTTGCACTCCTTTCTTACGCACAACCATGTAACTTGACTGTTCGACTAGTTGAAACTTCATTGAAGTCTCACTTTCTCCCATGACACATCTCCCCCTTCCAATGATGACTGCTAAGGAACTTTTTCAAGTTTCAAGGAAAGGAAGAAAGGAACATTTTCATGCCGTGTTCAAATTGCTTTCTTCGCTAACGCTATAGCTGTAAAATGCATGCTTGGGAAGAAGGTGCGTTGATGGGTATCATAGAAATGGTTGGTTGAAAAAGGAGGATTTTGAAAAGAAATGGAAAGGGAGGCATTACCATGACCAAGTTGGCCGTGCGTGCATACCTAGATATTTACTTGGCGTAAAGAAAGGCTTCAAAGACTTCCTTATGAGATGCTAAAGCCTTGATCACTTTTACTCACTTGGGTTCTACCCCAATGTTTTAAAGCACAAGCTGAGATATATGGGATTGGAATCGCGTAAGTTGTGAAAGTAGGATGTGTTGGCAGCTCGGTTATTTTTCTGGTTTGGTTGTGGTATGGTGAAATAGTGTAAATGGAAAGGAACGAGAGAACTGAATGAGAAAAGAAATTCATGGTTGATAGCAATGAAAAGTTTTTAACTTGTGAAGTTTTTCCAGGGAAATGAGCAAGGATTAAAGGTCGAGAATTTTTTTCGCCACTTTCCTTGTTTTTATTCTACGCTTGAGGATATCACATCAACCCTGTTCCATTATGTTACCCAAATGGGAATGTGATCACCAGGGTAAGTTAGCTACTACATGAGGTTAATATATGAACTTAATGGGCAATTACTTTGTGACGGGGCCCCTTCTGGTCACTTTTATTGGGGAAAAGAAGATTGCTTAACTTCTATTGTTTCAAAGTTGTTCCATCCAACCACATACATTGCACCATGTATGTCACATTTTTTCTCAAGTTGTACCCTCCCCACCAGCTAGCTTGTCATGTCATATGTCACCTTGCTGTCAAGCTGCTTAAATACTCGGGGAATGAGGAGAAAAAGCATCCTTTACAAGGAAACTTTTTTTTTCATTTTCGATAATGCCTCTTTATACAACGTCACCAAAATGTTGGATAGTTTCGAAATAACAGTCTACCTGTCTGTTAAGAGGGAAAGGATGCACTTTATAATGTCATGGATGCTCTCTATCCTCGTTCTACAGGAACTTATTACTTTCCAAAAAATGAAATTACATTTCTTTTCTCTGAAAAGTTGGCATTTTCTCATGTACAGAAATTCCATTTCACAAGAGATCTTCTCCGCGTGTGTGTCTGCAATAAGTTAAAAAGTAGCAAGCTCATTATAACAACATCCATCTAACAATTCCACAGAGGAAATCTACCTTCCTACAGCAGTACACCGTTTTCCAGTTTGTATTCGAAATTGCCAAACCGAACCGCACACTGGAAGAAGAAATCCATACACATATATATGTATATATATATCTAAGAAGAAGAAAAATGTTCTGAAACGTAAAGAAAAGCATTAGTAGCTCAGGGGAAGCAGCAGGTTTTTGCTCCATTACATATCACTTTATTACATCGGGAATGAAGAAAAGGAACCTCTTTAGCCTTTTATGAGTACAACAACTCTTATCCTTCATTTTGCAAGTGTTGTATTCGTCGAGAGATGATGTATTAAGCGAGGGACTTGGGAATCTCTCTGGTTTTAAGACAGGAGGTGAGAAAGCGAAGCTAGAAATGTGAACTTGGCTTATTCCCTGGAAATCTTTGGATGAAAGTTAGGGACTTTCTCTAGCACGTAAAGTAGGTAATAAATGGCTTGCAAGGAAAGTGTGAATGTGATGAGGAAAAAAGTGGATATTTCTAGTGCATCCCATAGACGCTACATTTTTGGAGTGCCTTCCGGCGGAAAAAAGATAGACAGGCGAGGAGGCAGTCTAAAAGACAGGCGGGTAAGAGGAGAGACTTTGTCGTTAGCCGAAAGAGAATGTAATATGGCTTCTTTTTTACTTGCGTATACACGGAATTTACTGAATGCACAAGTGTTTTATACTTCCCGTCCGTCGTGTGCATCTTATTCCACATCTCAAAGTATTTTTCAGCTTCGTCTCAGTGTCACCGAGCTGAAATAGAAAATAGAGGATCAGGATCACACATACAGGGACACTTGGTGGAAAACATATTATTAGGGTGTAGTAGTGAGAAATGTGAGAAAGATGTGAGCGGATGGGATGTGAAAGTGGCAGTAATAATAATTGTAATACGAGAAAAATGTGGACCATAAGAAGATTTCCTGGACAGAGAATAATGTCAATGTCAATTGAAATAGACCCAAGAGTCAGTAAATACTGGGAGGGTGAACATATCTGTGAAAAAATGTACCTCTTCTACACGCATAATATGATGGAGGAGGATTGGAATTTATTTTTCATTTTCTCTCCATTGTAATAGTAATAATAATACCAGAGGGTGTTCTTTTTCTTGTCTTAAAGTGTTTCTCCGCCAAGGTACACAATTCCAAAAAGCTTCTCGCACTTTGTCATTACGGAGTTTTCCAAGAATACCACATATTCCAAGATTCTTCCCTATTCCTTGATGTTATTTCTTGTCAAGTTGACATTTAGTTGATTCCAAGAATTTTATAAATATTCTTGTGAAAAGATCACTCAACCGAAATTCCTCTCTTCTGGAAAAAGGTGTTGCTAAACGTGAGTAATGTTTATATATGCGTAATATTCCATCATTTGAAATGACAGTGAATGAGACCTTTGTAGTTTACAATTTAGTTTTTTTCCGCAACACCAACTCAATGGATCCATGCATGCATTACGCGATAGAGAATGCGACAAAAACTAGGAAGCATTGGGGACAGAGTGCATAAGCTGTAAATTTTCCATTTTTGCTTGTGAGCTTGTCAACGAAGCAATCCTAAAGCTATCTGGGACACACGTATGAGTACATATGTCACTCGAGTAATTCATAATACTCATTCATGTACATAAAGATCATCACGCCAGTTGTATTTTTTGTATACATGTGTGGCTTGTAAAAGTGCGCATTAGTTGGGACAACACGATGGGATGTCATGTTTAGTGCAAACTACAAGGCGTGAACTATTCGCGTGGGTTATCGAGCCCAGAGTACAGAACAGTGATCATATTACAGGAGGAGATGAGATGGTTGTGCTATTATAAACATGCTACGTGTAGGCGTAGCTACGTGTACAGTATCCCCCAGAGATTAGGGTGATAGGTACATCGTGTGAAAGTGCCACCTGAATGTCACTCACTTTTCATGAAAGCTACATGACACAAGTGATACCAGAGAAAAGAACATGGCAAATGTACCGAAATGAAAAACAGAATATATTGGTATTAGAATGGGAAAATAAACGTTTGCTCAAGCTTTCCATAGTAGTATCATGATGTTAGGTGTGAGAAAATCGTTTGTTCGGATCGATTTTTTATACATTTTTAGAATTCCTGTACGTATCCCTCCATTTTATTCTCTTACAGAATGGAAACAAATTGGTAGTGAATTAGAGGGCACACATATCATTAAAATGTTTTTAAAAAATCTCTAAATTTATTATTTTTGGTTGTAAAGCTCGAACATTCTTAATTCAGTCGTCTCTTGTTTAACTCTTTAGTAGTTACACTCCCCTTTTGTTTACAAATCCTTTCCAAGCTCTTCCCTTTCCCTCCCAGAATTACTGTTCGCTATAACGTTAAGTATAAATCTGATGACAAGGCTATTTTTGATAACGTTCCTCCTACATATTACAGAAAACGACATCATCCCCAAATAAATCTGTAGTTATTACATGATTTCAGTAGGGAAACATGCCGAAGGGGGAAATCACATTGTTGTAAAGCGGACTAAGTTGTAAAGAAGCGGAGAGAGAAAGTGGCCATAAACCTTCATTTCCGTTTGTTTTCCTCTTCACTGGCACTAATTGGTAATTGAGTCTGATTCACCCTTCCCCTCGACTCAACCACGGCCTTGTCCTTACATAACTTCTCAATCCCAATCTCCTCCAACATATATTACATACCGAATAGGATGTTTTTCCTGATGATGATGTTGGCTCTACTGATTTTAAGTAAAGTCGACGACTTCCCTTTTCCCTTTTATTTAGGCATCCTTTATTTCCCTAATAAGGACATCAAAAATGATGTGAATGATGCTAATCCAGCTTGAAACTAGGAAAATGTAAGCATAAGCTTCCCTATCATGTAAGTAGGAAAAACACACCGAGTCGTTATTTTCTGGTTTTGGAAAAGAAAGTTGAAAAAGTGCTACTCTTTCTCTTTCCCTTTATCGACTATTTATCATTGAATATGTGTACACACATGATGCACACAAGTCAACTATAAAATGCAGGGAACGCAGTAGAGTGGTTGAAATTGAAAGTGCGTACACATTTATTTATGTATATGTTCCAATCCAACTAAAGTAGCATTTCAGTCATCTTCAGTGAAAGCTTATTACTTTGAAATTTATGGGGACACTCCTTTTTACACAAGTGTTGTAAACCAAACGCGGATATATGTTCTAGGCGAAAGGGAAGTTTGGGTAGGACAAGACGGTATAAAAAATAAACAACGTATACTTAAC
>JAHZNA010005041.1:0-14107 GCA_027743935.1 Sinodicranocentrus sp. ZH6 | reverse complement strand
TAAAGGTAGACCTCAGAATTTTTCAGATACTAACTGCTGATAATAACGCGTTAGTATTGGTGGTTGGTATAAAAAAATTTGGTCAATCTCACAATTTTTCTCATACTTACTACTGATACTAACGCGTAAGTATTGGTGGTTAGTATCAAAATGTCTAGATCGCCATTTTATTTTTCCAACTACCTATTCTTCCATATAACATGGACAGTGCAATCACAGACTTTAAATAATGAACGCTTTCTTAAACCATTGTCAACATCGTTTAAGATGATTTAATTATGTGAATAATAGCTAATTTTATTTTAAGATAATTTTAATGTGTTGTCTTAGACACACAGGTAGACACACAGTCAGGCAGTAGCATATTGTATAATGCTCTACATATACATCCATCTTTTATTTATCCAGCTAAAAGTGGGAAATTTTATTCTGAAAGCTAATTTTAATGAAGGGTCCACTACTCACGCACTCACTCACTTACTCACAGACACAGATATTATTTAATAGTAGATAGCTATATAATTGGAGGATCCACTACTCACGCACTCACTCACTCACTCACAGACACGGATATTATTATATAGTAGATAGCTATATAATTGGAGGGTCCACTACTCACGCACTCACTCACTCACAGACACGGATTTTATTATGTAGTAGATTAGTATGGTATGGACCCAGTATGGTAAGGTACCGGTGGGGACCCAGTATGGTACGGTATGGTGTGGACCCAGTATGGTATGGTACTGGTGGGGACCCGCTTTGGTAAGCTTGGGACCTTCTACCCACTAAACGACCCTTACACCATAACTTTGACATATCTCTCGTTTCCACGCTGAAAGCTACGCACACACATATGCACGTTGTCTTGTTGTTTACCTTCTTGTTTTCTGGTCTGTTCAATCTTCTTGAATGGATAGTCAATAGTTTGAGGGAGGTTTGTACGGTGGGTTGTTAACTCACATCTTTAAATTTTGCGACCTTGTAAAGTTAAATGTTTGTACAATCTAGTTAGTTGGTAGTATTAGTTCGTTGTACATCTTTTCAGCAGGCAGCAAACGTTCAAGAATAATTACCAAAAGTATATTGCGTACAAATAATTTGGTCGTATCAGTTAAATTGCACGTGTGTCATATGCTTGATGTGTGTGTGAGTAATTTAATGTTCATGTAATACTCACAGCCAAGTATAGAGTAATTATACTGACCTCGTCTTCTTGTCTCGTCAATACATCTTTAAACTTGATTGTTGGTGCTTAAGCGTTGTCAGTTGTGTTCAGAGAAGAGTAGTAAACTGTAAGTCATTGGTCAAAGCTAAAAGATAGTTTATCATTTATATAAGATCATAGGTTGTAGATGTCGCATGTTCAATACGTTCTATATTTAATATTTATTCACTGTCAGCCGTCCGTCATCCATCATCCATTGTCGGTCTTAGAAACTGTTAAGCCAATTTTTAGAGTAGGGCATTTATTCTAATTTGTACAGCCACGTGGTTTTTGTTTAGGCATATACTTGACGGTTGACTGCCATGTGACTTATGACTGCCGAGTTTTATTAACAATTGGTAGTAGTGTAAATAATATTCAACTTTTGGCATATAAATTTTCGGAAAGTTGAAAGTGAAAGTAGATTGATCGGTAAAATAAACAACTGCTAATTTTGAATGTAAGCCAGCCCGGTAGAATTTTTAATTCATTTTATTACATTTATATTTTGCATAAGTGATCAGTAAGTCCCCTAAAATAATACTGACAACTGAAATGCCTGTTTGGGCTTCTAACATTGCATTACATATGAGTCATGAGTAGGACGAATTTCCACCCGTCAGTGGTGCTACATTGTGACATAGAAAAGACTGTTGTTTGTTGCTGGTCGTCCAGCTGACGCTTGATTTTGATAGAACTGACAACTAATGACTAAAATTTTTACAATAAAACTCGTCCCTTGATTTATTGTTTGTATTTCCACTTCAAGTTAGTTATACTGTTATCGTTGTCAGTCATAAAAGACATCTAGTTATGAATTTACTAAATGATTTGATGTGTGATTATGTTACTTATTTAATGCATATTGTTCTTTCCACCTATCGTGGTAATTGCGTTCATTTTGAAGTTAAAAGTTAACATTTTCTCTTATCTTTCAGACAAAGTTTCAGCGTCTGCCTTATACCCTGTCGTTCAGTTCATCAATATTAGCCTTGCCTGTTTGCTCAGTTTGCTGCCTTCTTGAATTCCTTAAGCAATATTTCGACCAGTCATTAATTTAACGGGTTAATTTTTAGTCGCTGAAATACAAGTCTGCTTGTCTTTCCAACATGAATATGAATTATGAGGACCTACCTGAGGTGAGAATAATCACTAGTAAAGTATATTTTCATTTTTGTTGCTCGGATAGTTTATTTTTTGTTTTTATTGATTTTAAGGACCATCCGAGACATCTAATTCCTAAACTTTGTAAGCAGTTTTACGATCTTGGGTGGGTCACTGGAACTGGTGGCGGAATGAGCATCAAATACGGGTAAAAACAATGCAATCTAAATTAATACAGATTATGGCAGGCTTTACGAAGATACTCTTATTTTTATATGATAACGATACTCTTTTACAGCAATGAAATATACATAGCTCCCTCAGGAGTGCAAAAAGAGCGTATGCAACCTGGCGACTTATTCATTCAAGACATCGACGGCAATGATATCTCTCTTCCTCGAAAGCAACTAAAGAAGAGTCAGTGTACTCCTCTGTTTATGTGTGCCTACAAAGGTGAGTTTACTAATCATTTAATTATACCACAAGGCTTCTAATACTGTCAACTTGGTGATTTTCTTTAGCTCGCCAGGCCGGCGCTGTTATACACAGCCATTCAAAAGCTGCTGTTATTACGACGGTTTTGTGCCCTTCAAATGAGTTTAGAGTTACTCATTTGGAAATGATTAAGGTATACAGATGAAGTAAATACTGTTTATTGACATTATAAAAACTATCACTTTCTCACAGCCAATATCGATCTTTTTTATATTTGAAGTGTAAAGCGTAATTCACCGTTGCTGTATTTCTTTGATTGTTTTTATAGAATTTTATTTGATTTAGGACGGAGTGCTACGATTATTTATTCGATTTGACTAATGAAATGAGAAGGTTTGGAATAGATCCTACTGAAAAACCAATTCAGTAATGAGATTTATGGAAGCTCAGTGTTTCAAGTTCCTAGTTGACCATATTAACTTCCTGGCTGTTACTCTCGTTCTGGACGCAGCTATAAAAGCCAATTATATTATGACATTCAATTTCATGAAATATACATTGTTGTTGATAAATAAAAATATTATTGAATCACCACGTTCAGCAGGTGTTGCTGTATTTTAATCAAATGATAATCAAAGTATTCTTTAGATACACGTAGTATTAACATATTGTGGGGTGAGAATGCTTATGTTTTCTGTAGTTGTCAACGAGCTCCGATGCCAGCGCAGCGGCTCCTTAACACTGGGCTGGACACATGCATGCTAAATAGATACAGGGCGCTTTGCCGCAAATGACATCTGGCTGGTCAAATAACGATTTTAACCGATTTGTCTACGTTCGTTATGTGACAGTGTTGTTTTACTGCAAGCTAATTTACGAACAGTTATCAACACAGCTGCTACGTAGCCTAATTAAATTAAATGGCTGATGGCTCTTCATAAAATTAATTTGATTGAGTGCAGCTGAAAACAGATTTCAACCAAATGAAACTTCCTTCCATAAGATGAAAAAATGTCAACGATTTCCATAAGGGACATTATTTTAAAATCTGGGACAGCAATGCTATTTATTTGTGTATTAATGTTTAGAATTTTACTCGCAGCCATGGGAAAGGTTTGTATTTGACATGTTTTCGATAAAAGTAGCATAATACGGTATTGATTCACGATTCTTTATTTGATATTTTCGAAATCGCAAAAGATGCTAGAAATATTGATGTCATCTCTCCGTTCTCACGCAAGTTTAGAATTGGCAGTTGGTTGAATGGAATGATCATCCTGAAAACTGAAACTTCCTCCTGAAATAGCATCGCAAACATTCGGACATTATTAAGTTTCGCAGAATATATCGAAGATATATTCGAAGAATCTTATTAGTTTTACTCTGTCAGTCTGTCGGGCCGCCGGCCGAACATTTTAACCTCAAAACATTTCGCGCTCTCCAGCCTAAACGGCTTGACTTTTTTAAATTCTGTTTTTTGATTTCGATACCTAAAGAGATGGTCTAATTAACTATTGCAAATAAGACCAAATCTGAAAGGTCCTTCAGGCCCTGCGGAAGGTTTTAAAAACTCTTCGCGCTCTCCAGGCTAATATAGACCTGATTATGATGATAATAATAACATAATACCATAACTCAGAAACTTTAGATATTCCAGAAGTGTTCGTATATGATGATATATGGTATGCCAAGAAATGTAAAGAACAGCCAACAAATATGCCGAAACGAATTTTTAGGACTGTTAAAGCAATTCATGCTTCTATTCAATCCTTTACGTGGAAAGCATTGGGCTATCCAACTAATTATCTTCAGGGGGCTAACTACTCAAACTTCCGAATTTAACCCCCCAAAAACAATTTACCCATTATTTATAACATCCGGTCACATTGATTTTTCGTTCCTGAAATGCACGCATGCATGAGATCTCTGCAACCGGTAAATGCGAGATACATGTAAGAAAGGGTAGCGAATTGGACGGTACCTGGGAGGATAGACTAGTGGGTTAAGAAGCCACCTGACGCGATTGTGGCTTTCATTACATTATCCTATTTATGTCCTTCACTATGCTGATGATGATGATGGGCATGATGGAATTTCTGCTAATATTCCATTTTCTCGCTTTATCTTTCAGTTTGTGGCTCATCCCAATGTACAACAGTTGTTGGCATCCATTTGGTATGAAGGTGAGTTGTGGGGTTGAGTTTTTGGCATCAAAATTAGGATTATTTTTCACTTATCTTACAACCAAATATTCGCAGAGTTAATCACCTGAAAGAAACATGAGAAGGTTGAAGGATATTGGAGAGTTTACGCGTTAGGTATTTTGCGTTCTTACGTTGTGGAACAGAGAATGTGCATGGGCAGGAGGGGAGACAATTAAAAAGAAATTTATGACGTTCCTCACTCTCCATTTTTCTTAAAAAGCACAACTTTCTGTGACTAGTAGCTGAAGACATTCACTTGGAATGAAAGGAATGTGCCCATTCTTGCACTTGCACCACGACACGCTCAACATTTTTCACATTTATCATTTTCCCCATTTAACTCTATTTTTCTTTCCAGGATTGCCTGGGTTCCGTAGGAGAAACATGGCGTTGCAAGCTCTGGAAGTGATTCGTATTGGACTGTTGTTCCCGCTCTTTTCTCTTTGTTACATTATCGCTCCGCACTCCTCCTGGGGTCAGACGATGAGGAAGCCCTTTATCAAGTTCATCTGTCATTCCGCCTCCTACTTTACTTTTCTTTGTGAGTACAACTCGTCTCTTTTCTTTCATAATTACTCTCATGCATCAAACGATCAAGAGATTTAAGTCAAACAAGAACGCAGGGATATGACGTGATTTCAAAAAAAGAGTGGCATGACATGACGCAAAACTCAGTAATTTAGACGCAGGGTTATGACGTGATTTAAAAAACGAGATCCATACATGAAGCAAAACTCAGTAATATTATATTGGACGGTGACAACAAAGTGGACGGTAGAAGAAGAGATTGTGCTAGGAGGAACCGTTGTAGACGTTTATTAAGGAGCGTAGCTCTTAACGAAATTGGTATTTCTGTGTGTCTGTCTGTCTGTGTTAGTGCTCTAGCACTGTAGGGAAATTTTTCGAATTCTTTTTTCACTAATCAATATATAGGGTCGATCTCAACACGGGTTACTTTTGAGCCAAATCCGTTGAACCGTTGTATTACCGGTTTCGTATTTTCAAGTGATAACATACGCCGTGTAATAAATCATTCGAAAGCTTATTAAAGCTGAGTCGTTTGGTCGTTATAAGCGTCAAAACGTTGGACATATAATTTTAATAATGTACCAAATTTGGAGCTCCTTCCATGCATCCAAGTGTTACATGGTTTATTTTTGAAAGTATGGATGATATAAAAGTATACATAAATGTAACGACGCGACTTTTCCCATCTTTTTCGTTTTCCTATAGATTATGTACTGTATCTCATTTCTGGATGGCCGAATTGGGGTAGTTTGGGAGTCGACGGGCGTCAATGTGAGTTTATTTTGGTAATAAGCCACCAAACTAACCTTCATATATGTGGGAATAAGTGAGAGGGTAATTTTTCCTTCTGACTCTCAGTCCAAGCATTATTACACCAGGTGGTAGGGAAAAGGGAGAAAGTTGATCCACTTAAATTATTTTCTATTGCTTACGCCCCACTCTCAATCCGCCACCTTGATCATATTTAAGGGAAAATTGCAAATGGGAAAGAAACGTTTTCCCGTTTCCTTGTGCCTACGAATAGGAGTAATGGAATTGTAAATATGAATGCTGCGCACATATATTCATATTTCCCAATCCCCACAATTTTTCTTTTGAAGAAATAAAATATCGAAACAAGACATACGCCGATAATAATGGAGAAAGAGGGGAAAGTAACTTGGAAGATTTCCAAGGAAAAAAATCAATTTCCCTTTATGTAGTTGTCCTGTGTGTTTAGAATAGGGCTACGCCACTCATTCTCTCATTCCCTTTGTATATACATATATTACAGCTTGCATCATATTTTTACTGTGTATAAAATTCGGCAAGATGATGGTGATGGGAGACGCTCACCGTTTAGACACGGAGGCAATCTCGACCTCCTCCAAAATGGCCTGTTTTATTTCCTCTACATATTATACTGGAAACTTGAATCCAACCTTTTCCTTCGCGACGACTCTGATTTAGTCATTGTGTTTCTGGAGGAACTATTTCCGCCCCGATTGGTTTCCTCCATTGGGATTTTATTCAATAACGATGACGACGGTGATCACTAGCATTATCAATATGTGATATACCAAAACACTTAACTTAGCACATTCCATTTCACGAGGAAGGAGAAGGTCAATCAATTTCATCTCGAGTTCTTCCTTTTCGTCCTACGTCCTATCCTATGCAAGTGTCGACTGTTTACTTCCCATATACTAGCTATTCGTCCGTCGGAACCCCCATCATTTTTCAGTATCATATGTTTTCTACCATTTTTGAACCGTCTAGAAAAAATCTCGTCTTACAGCATTACAACATTATCTTTCTGTTAGTTGAAGTCCGGAAAAGTAAATAACTGTATGAGATTGTGGCAAAGAAAAAACACATAACATGGAGACCACTTGGCATTTTTCCCTCTTCATTTCAGACCAGACTCAATCAGGTTTTTCCCCACTCCCTGCGGTGAACACAAAAACATGTATGCAGCTATCTATTTATAATGTTTCGATAAAGCATGTCCGCTTTAAATCGGGAATGGCACCTCTAATAAAACCCATTTTTGTCAGCCAGATTAGCTGTAAGGTTGAACGATTGTCGAATCAAAATTTCCCTTAGGACGTGGTTGGGGGGGGGCGGTCGGAATCTACTACTTTTCAGGATCCTATAGTACTGTGGTTAATTCGCTTTTCAAATTTTTGCAGGCCACACACGAATGGATTTGATTGGCTTGGGTGGTAATGGTAAATTGTTTTAAAGGTTGGATTATAGATAAGGGCGAAGAGGTTTTTCATCACCAATAGGTTAGCCTCTTCACCATTATCTAATACCAATTAACGATCCCTCAAATGTTTAAACTCAAGTACCCATTCAACACATAAATTGACGCTGGAGTTTGTTGCTTTTTGGTGAATATTGTCTGGTAGCACATGATCGAGCCGTTAACGGACAGAAACCAATTTTGGAAGTATGTCACCCAAAACTCAGTCCCAATTTAAACTGGACATGCTTTATTTATATATTCAAACCCAGTCTGCCCCTCTGGATGTGGAGATTGTAGAGATTGTGAAGCAATACTTGATTCGCTCAGTGGAATGGTTGTGTATGTTGTGGTCACGTCCGGAGAGAGCTGTTTTGTGAAATACTACTTACGTGCGTACGTATGGCTTGCGTATTTTGCCATAGGACATGAAAGAGAGGTTGCTCGTTTCTCTGTAAATCCCTGTTCCTGATTCATTTCCCGTTCCAGCTTGGCCGCACATTTTTCCCTTAATCTGATTGAGCAATGGCTCTGCTTCGCTCCCACTACATTCTTCGCGCTCATTGTCTGGTTGCACCTGTGGATAATAAAACCTGTACAACAGAGAGATACACGCTGCAACGCAGATTCATCATCCCATGAAAGCAGATTGGGAAAACCGACCCTTTTCCTGATATTGTACTTTGCTGGTAAAAATCCTCCACAAAAATAATCACAAGGGAAAGGTGAAAGGAAGCAGAGTCGAGCCTGCTTCCTCTTCCCGATCCCGTCCTTTTTCCTGGGCAACTTGTTTTCTAATCAAGGCACACAACGATGTGCCGTTGCTGCTCCGTTTTCTCGTTGAGATTGCAAAAGGGACGAACGGATAGGACGGATTTCAGGACGAATTTGTTGCATGAATCCTGTTCTGGCGTGTAGTTTTCTAGGCTTGCAAATAGAATCGCTATTATAGCGACCAGAAAGCTCAGATCGAAAATGGAAGCTCGCTTTCCATCTCGTTATTTTCCCTTTCAATATTTTTGCCTCATGGCAAGAAAAAACAGTGGGAAAAGCGGTGGGCTAGTTTGGCCTGGTGTGGCTGGTCTAGCAGCGTGTGTTCATGTCGTGGCAAAGATTTGCAAGAAAATCCATTCAATGCTTTCTTTGAACTAGGGAGAAATGGCATTTGATGCTGATTTCCTCTCTGCTGAATGTGAAGCTCTGCTCCTTTACTATCAATCCAAAAATAATAGGTCCTAACGGGAACCATACGCAAAGGAAATGGTGTACATTTCTTTTCAGATATTCTTAAGGTCAATGGATGATCGAAATGAAAAAAATACGAATGGAATTGCAGGAATAAAATTGGTTCAAATGTTTGCCAAAGTGATGAGCGGATGTCAAGTTTGTTTTTGTTTTTGTTTCAGTTTTATTGATACTGGCGAGTCAGCGGTTTGAAACATTCGTGCATAGTATGCTGAAGATTGACACGAACTCGACAGGCTGGGTCTCGACGGACGTTACCAAGACGAGAGGAGCTCCACCATCCCTCGTTGAATGGTTCATTCTCGCATGGGTATCGGGTGTGTAACAACATGTAAACTCACTCTCTTTCTCCCTCCGTACCTTTTCCCTAGCAAACGTATGTATTCCTCCTCCTGGGGGGACTAGAAAAATACGATAACCAGCAAACTTCCTCTCTAAATTATGAATAAATCCGTGGCGTAGAGGGCATATTTATTGAAAAGAAAGCTTTGTTATTAGTACGTGGTAGGATTACATTTGAATGTTGTGCATGTTTGATGGAAAAGTGTGGCTGCGTGGAGGATGTGTGCCTGTGTTTTTCGACAGTCTCCGTTGTTTGAAGAAGTGGAGGCGCGGCGCAAAGCAGGAGGAATACACAGGCACTTGGAGTTATAAGCTCTTTTCTTCATCCTTTCACTCAATCTCACTCAACCGCAAAATCAAAATAATAATACAAAGCCACTCTCACTCCCAGGACGGCTTTGACTCTCCATTGTGGAATGAGAGAAAGATCGATGAAACGTGTTTTTCCATATTTCGGTTAGGTTGCCATACCACAGTGCCAGTGTATAAAATCTGCATGAAAAGCAACTCTTCCTTGAACTACATTTAAGACTTAGCTAGTTGTACCGAATGGATTCTAGAAGCAGCTTTGACATCCTTCCTCATCCTCTTTCCTAAGTGGCTATTATCCCAAGTTTTCTCTTGTTTCTTCAACACACAAACACACACTCTCACAAGCTTTCTCTTACCGGAAGCAAAACAATTTGTGATGGATCAAGACAACGAAAGCGATTTTCACACAAGGCACCCTCCTTCACTATTTTCCCTGGAATTTCCTTCTTTGTTTAAAAGATAACGGTTTTTATAGAAAAAGTCTACTTAATGAAGGATTGTTGTTCCCCTATGTTTCCAGGATTGATTTGGAGTGAAATCAAGCAGTTGTGGGACGTGGGGCTAAGGGAATACGTGAGTGATATGTGGAACGTGCTTGACTTTGTTACAAACTCCCTTTACGTGGCTACCATCGCACTCCGAATCGTTGCTTATTATCAAGTAAGAATAGATGTCTTCTTCATCTTTGACAATTGTCCGTTTTCCTTCGTTCATTCCCACAAACTTTCTCATTTGTTCATTCAGCTAAAAGCGAAATTGCGAGAGGGTAGCATAGAATAGAAATGACGGCGTATATGCAAGCATTTAGATTTACATCCAGATCCATCCAGCAACGTCTCTTGATGTGGAAGCGGAATATACACTTCTTCCTGTTAGAATCAAACTACATTTTCCCATTCTACTTGGCATGCACGAATTACATTTTTAAGCAACAACCGCTACGTTACTAATAATCTTTAATAGCTGAACGATTCACCAATTAAGTGAAAGGATTGAGACGCTAGCCAAGCCAGCATGCCACGGGATGTAATGTAAACGCTTACAAGCTTCCCTCAATACGAATTCTGCTTTTCAAACGATAACACTTCAAAATTCAACAGTCACTATCCATTGTAACAATAGCACATAGATTATAACTGCCATAATTCCATGCAGACAGAATATTAATATAAACCAAGACTAATAATATTTTAATTAAGGTCCCGCTACATCCCAAATACCACGCCGTATGTCGTTTTCAAGCTTTACGGAATTTTACCATACAAATACACCATTGTAGATTAAAACAGTTTCACTTTCTCACCTATTATAATAGATTTACTTCTCGCTATTCAGGTTCGAAAAGAGATGGAGGGAATGGCGCCGGCACTGGATCGCGAGATGTGGGACACTTGGGATCCCATGCTAATAGCTGAAGGGTTGTTTGCTGCTGCCAATATCTTCAGGTAAGAAGCATCATTACATTTTATTCTTTTCCTTTCAGGTGTTAAAAAAATATTTCCTAAATAGCTCCTTGAGGAGAAGAAGGTAATCTGAATTTACATTTAGCCCCTCGTCGTACACCAAATGACACCATTAAAAGAACTCAATTCGTTATTCTTGCCTGGCGGCATTTTTCCAGTTCACATCATATTCCATGAATCCTATAATCATTCTCACAGCGTTGGAACAGGAAGAGACACATTTTTTTCGTTTCTAGTCAAACTCGTCATGATGATCATCATTTCAGACAAAACTGATGCAAGTTCTTCGGGGAAAGGTGTGATCGAAAATGCTTTAGAACTCCATCTGATGAATAATGCATTGAGGTGGCGCACGGTTTTTCCTCCTCACCAGGAATGGTGGTGGTGTGCAAGGAAGAGTAATGCGTGCTAATAACCTGATTCGTGAACATGAGCTCCTCACCAGAATGAATGCAATGATCGTTACATTACAGCAATAGATAAAGAGGTGGAGTGGAGCCTTCCCTCATTGTGCTCCCGTTTAATACCAAACTTGATATAAATAGCGAGTTGCGAGATATATGTGTAGTAGCTGGATGGAAAGAAGAGTTTTAAAGGAGAGCATGTAGAAACATATTTTTTTAAACCGATGAAGTAGATGTATAGCTAACATTCTATCGTCGTGTATCGTCGCCAAGTGTATCACTTATCCACCACGTCTCTCTCCGCTGCCAGCTCTTCTAAATTCCGTTGGCTAGAGCTGACTGAGAGTATCTTTTCGATGGGGAAAGCGATTGAAAGAGAATATAATACTGTAACGATCCCAAGAGTAATGAATAGAATAGAATGCCATCCAGGAGACTCTCTCGTCTCATCTCTGTAGGAAATGTGGACCACAAGGATGATGGTTGGCGAGTTGGAACGACATGAAGGGTGAAAATGCTTTGAAATAGTTAGCGAGCACTATCACTAATACCATTACCATTATTATTATTAGCCGTATCTAATTCGTGCATCGGTGAATTCGGGAGGAGACGACACTTCCCTCCTCAATCTGTTCTTGGAAAGCATGCTCGTTGAATTTTGCTATTTCGTACTATGAATGAACAGTAAAATTAGAAACAAGTCAATTATCCTTATCAAAAAGTCAACAGCAAAAAAGGTTCCTCGTAGTCCCTCTCATGAATGAGCTGAAAATGGGAAGATGATAGTGGCAGCTTACCCAACTACATAGCAACGCTCGTAGACAAACTTGGCAGCAATTGATTATGCTTCCATTTCATTATTTTTTGCCTGGGCTGCTACTCAGAATTCATATTATCTTATTAAAGTTTATTCCCTGACGAGGATAATGGTTTGGCGGTACTAACACTTAAATAATAAAGAGATTTAAAAAATTTGTTAAAAATATAAGCGCATTTGTATTTTGCTCATCTTCCATCTTTTTAACAGTGTATGTAGAAAATGTCTTCGTTTATTGCTAGATAATAAAAAATCGATTATACAGCACTACAAAAAATGGTCTAATTTATCTATGCTGTGTAAAAGCTGCACCAAATATTACATCAATGTGGGATATATTAATGTGTTATTCATTTTAAAACCATTTACTTATTTTGTAACTTGCAGCTCTCTGAAACTTGTTTACATATTTTCCGTGAATCCGTATCTGGGACCTTTGCAAATCTCGCTTGGCCGCATGGTGATGGACATAATGAAATTCTTCTTTTTGTACATTCTCGTCCTTTTCGCCTTTTCTTGTGGTGAGTTCAACTTTCTGGATGCTCCTTTTATATCATCTTCTATGTTTCAAAATGATTGTGACTTGTGTCATTCAGTTATCAGCATTAATCATCACAGTAGATAGCTATAGACATCATATCAAACTTTCAAAGAGTTCTACTTGCTTGTCGTTCCTTAGCTTACTCCATACAGTCGTTTCTTGCAAGCTTGGTTGTAAATGTAACGCCATCCTTTATGGAGGAAAGAAAACGTGTCTCCAAACAATCAATAAAACAAAACCCACTTTCCCATCCTGTTTAACTCTCGCTTTGCTAGCATAACAAAGCAGCATCGTCTTCCTTTGCCCCTCGTCGTGTAATGACTGCAATTACGATGTCGCTATTCCCAGTCATCATGCATAACTTAATAATTTCCATTCCAAAAGCGCATGGGCTAACACATATCAAAGCTCCTTCGGCTCCTCCTGTCAGTTAAATGCGTAGTTTTAAAGTGCAGTGCTACATTTGAAGGTCACCTGCATGCCAGAAAGAAATGCCCACCTAAGCTTACAGTGGATTTGGTAATCATTACGGAAATCTAGTCGAGGAAAATGAGAACCAATCATTCTACACCACTACACTACTACACTAAGGTTTGAGTTTGAGTGTTTACAGTTTAGTCCTTGCAAAACCATCCAAGATGATATCGCATCGCCGGCATTTTTGTTCACAACCAAGAGTGGCAGTTTAAGCTGTAGAATTGAATCTGGTTTTTGAGAAGTTGGCTCTTGTGGTATTTTCTCAAAGAAAACGCTACAAACGGAGAAAAAACCAGTTGATGTATGAAAAGTGAAGAGATGAGACGGAAACTAAATTACTCACGATCAGTGAGCACACAGCGGTAAAACCTGGCGCACTAAAGAGGATGGAACGGGCAAAGTGCAACAGAGATTCACCCTCTACTTCACGGACAACTTGATTCACCGCATCGGTACTAGTACATCGTGTTCAACAAACATATAAAACATTTCTCCTTTTCCTTTGAAACTTGTGAACAGTTCCTTGGACCTTGGTCCTTTTGTTTACATACTAACTAACTATAACTGTACTATGCAGGGAACGGGATAACTGACGACATAGTGAATGAATATGATGCATAATATAAACAAGATAAAGCAAGTCATCTTGCTGACATGCCTAAACGTTGAACCTCAGGGTCTTAAGGACCTTTCAGATTTCGTTGATTAGCAATACAGTTGATTCTCCTTCAAAAATGCTGAAGAATGATATATTACTCGATGTTTGTGAATTTTGGAAACTCAGGACCGGAAGGACCTCTC
>JAHZNA010005040.1:0-12365 GCA_027743935.1 Sinodicranocentrus sp. ZH6 | reverse complement strand
CACTTTGACATTTCTAAGTTTGCAAATTCCCTGGAATTACTGCTAGGGATTAAAGACCTGGTTCAAATTGACAAACTCGTGTATGAAAAAGTG
The DNA here is from genome assembly GCA_027743935.1 of Sinodicranocentrus sp. ZH6. Classification (NCBI taxonomy): domain Eukaryota; kingdom Metazoa; phylum Arthropoda; class Collembola; order Entomobryomorpha; family Entomobryidae; genus Sinodicranocentrus; species Sinodicranocentrus sp. ZH6. The sequence continues at coordinate 12,272 of JAHZNA010005040.1, read as the reverse complement.
GGCACAGAAAAGTTTTGTGGGATTGTCGAAGCCGGAACTCCAATACTCATCATAAAGGATTTAGACTTGGCAAAGAGTATTTTGATCAAGGACTTTGACCACTTTGTGGATAGAAGCTTACTGTTTTCTGAGTCGAAGTCAAACCTTCTAAGATGCATGCTATCCTCTCTCAGTGGTGCGGAGTGGAGAGGTGTGAGAATTTCCGTAAGTCCAACTTTTACAACGGGAAAAATACGTCGGATAATGGAATCCTTTAACAATTGTGGCAAAGAATGGATTCATTCGTTAAGAAGCAAGTCAGGATCTCCGATTGATATCAAAGAGGAAGCTGGACAATTGATGCTATAGTGGCTACCATCTGCGGGTTGAGGGCAGGTTGTATTCAGGATCCGAACTCGATTTTTCTCAAAATGGATGAAAAGTTTGGAGATACTTCCCTTTCCTCAGTCCTCAGACAAGGCATGGCTCTTAGATTCCCGAAATTTTCAAATTGCTCAATTTCGACACAATAGAAGGGAACTGTACTAAGTTTTTTGAAGACATCTTTACAAAAACTTTGAACGTTAGAGAGAGTGGGAAAAGGAAAAATAGGAATGACTTCATTCAGCTACTTGTCGAAGCAAGGAAAAGTAAATTGAAGGCTGTGGGATCTGATGAATTAGATAGTTTTGAGAAAGATGCCCTTCTTAGAGATATATCATCCACGGCAGCAAAATTTCTTGCGAATGATAGTGTGTTGAAGAACCAAGCGTTTGTTTTCATTATTGCTGGGATACATGGAGAGACATTCACCATATTGTATTCAATCCATACATTGGCTAATCATAAGGATATTCAAGAAAACTTAGGAAAGAATGATAAGTTTAATGAAGATGGAACAATTGATTATGATTATGTGAACGGATTGCCATACTTGAAAATGTTTATACCGGGTGAGGGGATGAATTTTACATTTTTATTTTAAAACACGGTTAAATAATATATTCTAATAATATTATCCGAATTACTGTGATGCAGAGATTTTGAGATTTTATTATATGTCACCGAGAATAAATACTGCGTATTTGTTGGAAGGACTATGGAAGACCAGAGATAGGTCTTAAAATTCCTAAATGGCAATACCTAAGACTGAAAAAGGCTAAACGACACCCTTATGCATTCATGGCTTTTGGTGTTGGCCCATGTAATTGCATAGCTATGCATACGTAAGTTTGCATTTTGCTTGTCCCTAAAAGCAATATCTTTTTTAGTAATTAACTAAATGGTTCTCCTTTCAAATACCATTTTCTATTTGTTTCAAACAGGAAAAAAATTTGCACTTGTGGAGGTGAAAACTGCAGTGGCTCATGTAGTTCGAAATTTTTCAATAGAATCCTCAAACCAAGCATTTCCCTTAAAGCAAAACATGGTCGGTCACGCACTTTAGGTTACTGAGAAGATAAAGGTAGTTTTCAACCCGAGATTTTGAAATACAGCCAAGGTCATGACATTTTGCATTTGAAGTAGCCAATTAGCCATAAATAATTTACTTTCAATGAATAAATTTACATGAAAAACTAGATTCGGCTAGACTAGACTAGCAAAGTATGAGTATGCGACCTTAATTTCTTTTGCAATTTATATTTTGCTTATTTCGTCGTATCCTCAAAAGGGACAAAGGAAAGTTAGGGCACGGTGGCCTTTACGTAACCAATTGTCGTTTACAACAGCCATGAATAAGCATTGCACATGAGGGGAATGGGCAACAAAACAAGGCAAATAATATTTTTGCAAACAAAATACCATCTTTCCAATAACACAGTGTAAAGTAGTCTCATTCATCATTCTATTATAAAGATTTTTTTGTACTTTTCTTTTACCTTCTCTGTACAAAAAAAACTTTCCTGCTCTTTCTCCACTTTTTGCAATGCATTCCATCTGCATTCACACTCGTACCAAACAACCCTGGTCCATTATGCATGAACTTGTGCCGGCAAGTTTAACTTCATTGTTGTCAGTTTGCATATTATAGTGAAGTGAATGTGAATTCGTGCTATCTCCACCTTTACCTTTGTAAACGTGCTTGTGCCATTTTCCCTTTCAACGGATGCGTTGCAAGATTTGACTTTTCTCGCCGTTGTTCAATTTTGCTATTTTCTTTTTACGACTAGTGCATTTCCCTCCATACTTCATGAATGAACTTATATTATGAATATTGTTATTTTATGCATGGTGCAACTTTGGCCAAACTACTGGTTCACATTCAAACTGCGAAATTTTTACATTTCCACCTTGCTCACATGATAAAGTAAAATGTTCCATGTAAAATGTTATCACGAAAAAGTAGGTTGTAGACAAAAAATGATGCAGTTGGTTTGTTGTAGTCAGCCTCTTGTGATATCATTGAGTTGCCTCTATGGGACAGCTCTTATCGGGTTTGAAATCTACACTACACTTGAATACACATCATTTGACTCAAGCTAAAAAAAAATATTTTTTTGCTGTTCCTCCCACGCTGGGGAAAACTTTCATCAGAAAATAACCTTGAAAATTGTACTCGCATCGCATTTTATGCGTAAAACATATATCTATACAATATTTCGAATTTCACGAAACATGAAGTTTTGACTGTTTCTCTGTGATAAAACCACGAGGGAAATATTAAAACTGCTTTAATACTACCGCATTCCCTAATCATTCCGATTGGAGAGAAACGTAAATATAAAGTACTTTTTTCGTTCGTATAAAATGGGATGCCGAAGCTTGTAAATTTGCAGAAAGCGCCAACTGACTCTTATATACTGACATGAATAAGCATAATAATAGCAAAGAAGCCGGATATTTTTCTAACAACAATTTAAGTAATCATTTCTAGATTCAGGGTGTAGGCAAAACCAGAGAGGAGGAAAAGAAATGATTGAATTTTTTAAATTTGTAAATACACAAAGAATCCCCCTATTCCATCGGGGTTTTTAATCACTGGAATATTTTACGACCGTCATAAAAACTTTCAACTTATGAGCCCCATGGAATCATGCAATTGTGATGGGTTTGGTGCGCTTCTGTCTTTTTCTAGTGGGGTTGTATAAACGCACACACACCAAATATCACCAACCAGCTCACCACTGACAATATGATGTGGATGATGTAAAGGAAAAAATGTTAAACAGAGGGACCATTGGTTACGCGTAAGTTAACTTTGACTTGCTCGTTTTAAAAAACCGGAGCACGATTGAAACTATTGAAAGTAAAGGAAGGGTTGGATTTGTTTAAAAACTATACGGATGGACATAAAACGACTCCCTTCTCAGGGTTGGTTTCTTTATGATGAAATAATATTGTAGAACGTGTGCACTCTACCACACACAAACATGAATTTTCCAAGCTCATATGTCAACCCGAATTTTTCACTGGATAAAGATGACGATGATGGTGTGAATGAGGCATGTAAAGATTGTAGTTTACTTATTTCGCCCTTTCAAATTATGCGTCATGGTCGTTTCCACCCTCTCGCATTGTTAAATCGTTTAATATGAAACGGAAGCTCATGTTTATTTGCTATATTTCTTGCTAAACTTGATGATAATGATAGTTGTGAAATGTGGTTATTCCTTTTTATAGTCATCTTAATAACTCTCGCTTCAGTGGGGAAGGAAGAAACTTTTATTTTATGAACTAGCAACTGCGTGCAATACCAGTTTGGGTGGATCGCAGACTGATTGAGTCATCCGGAGATCAAGGTCGTTAAATTTTGGGATTTTAATGAACTTGGAATGCGAGGATGACGAGTCATGGACAAATTGTAGGAAGAAGGGAAACGTGAGTTTTATGGGGGTGGGGTTGTGAAAATAGAATTTTCTCTACTATAGCAAGTAGCAATTACTGGAGTCACAACGAAAGAGGGATTTTCAAGCTTAGGCAAAAATTCAATTAAATATTTTATTGGGTGGAAATGGAATATGCACACGGACTGTGCATCTTATTTAATATCTTACCCGTTCAAAGTATTATTTATTTATGTATTCTTCATCATAATTACTTTTTCGAAAATGTTTCCGTCTCCGGCGTTATCAATGAAGGACGTCAATCAAAAATCAACTTTGACATTTCAAGCTCCAAAGTTGCGAAATATTTAATAAGCTCAGCGCTGAATAACATAACAGCTCTCATATTTAGGAAGCGTGCCTTGCCCAAAATCCAATAGCGTCATGAATGGACAATGTCCGCAAAATGTAAAACAAGACAAGCCTACACATAACAACTTTGGAAAACAAGTAACTAAAGTAAACAGCAAGTGCAGAGGGCATTAGCTTGTTTAACTCTTGGAACTATACGCTTACCGCAAACTCTAGCACGACTGCATTAAGCATGTACTTCTACGAAAAAGAATATGAAAAATCCAAAGATATGCGTGGTCGTTTGCTCTTTGCCCTCTATTTCTCTTCCCAACGTAAATAAATTAAAGTTGGCTTTCCTCCCTTAGTTGTTTTCTGCCAACAAAACACGACAGAAACCGAACCGCATGACATGACATGGAAATAGGGAATTTATTTGCATGATTAAATGTAAAATCATGACTGTTGCTCGGTATTATATTTATGGGAGTAGGGCTCGCGGAGCTATTTTAGATTACAAAGGTGAACTCTATAACAGGCATTTGCTTTCAAAATTTAGCCAGCCCAAAAGTTTATCAATGTTTCCTGAAACTTGCTTTTAATACTTGTGTATAAGCATTTCTCGAAATTCGTGGTAATTATACTAGAGAGAAAAAACCCTCTAACATTAGACACACTCGCGATTTCCATAAAATGAGAACATAAAAGGAAAATCGTAAACGAAAGAGAAAGCCAATTGCACGAAATATAATTCTTTAAAGTTTTCTTTGTATATTGCTCGCTTTCACTTTACTCACGATTACTCTCCTCACAGGAGGTTTTTTAACGTAATGGGCTAAAGTTTCTAAAGGGAAATATTAGATTTTAACATTTATACATAAAAACTGCAGAGATAAATATGGGTTGCCTACTCGTAAGTAAACAAGCGGAACATTTAAAATTCCTTCACGTCAAACTCTGCACACATCACAGTTTTAATCTTGTCCTCCTCTTTTCAACTGCTTTGATTCTAATTAAAAAACAAAACAAGAAATTTTGCAATAAATTCATTTTTTATGGAGAACATGCGTACATGTGAAATATGCTACATCAGAGTTTCGTTTCCTGTTGGGAAGAAAGTTTTTTAAATAAAAAATATGTGGCAGTAAAAACAAGAGCATAACTGACAGGATCTGTGCTAATCTGAAAGCAAACAAAATTACTTTTCTTTCTCCTTTTCGTGACTTTTCCTAATTAACTGAGCCTTTGTTTGACGGAGAAGGAAGGTTTTTGGGTGAAATAATGAAATAAATATTTCATCGAGTTCAGAACTGAAAATTTATTTAATTTTATATTAGCTGCCAAGGATGATCTAGTAGATTGTGCTAGAACTTGATGGAATGCACTACGCGTTGAGAACAAGAACAACCGCTTTCAAATATTTAGTAGCTTTTTTCAGCACGTTTTTCCAAAAGAGAACTCGGAAAATTTGTGAATATTGATATTTTCTAGTTAGTCAATATTCAAGGTTGGAATTAACAAGGAATATGACCTTGGTTGACTTTATGTGTTCATGGAAAACAAAAAGTCAATTACCATTACCTGTCAGGCGTACATTGTGAGTAAATTATGAATTACAAATGGATCTGAATCAAATAATGCATATCAAACTTGGAAAGAATACCTAATTGAATTTGTTGGTTGTGAAATTTCTACAAATATGTACCTAATTAGATATTTAGGATTTCAATGGTGTCCTTTTAATGGGCACCGAGGTTTCACAAACTTATTAGTCATCGTTAACTTTGGCGGCGTTCAAACAATTTGTCTTTTATGGACAAAACATTATACATACGTAGATACGATTTTTGGTGGCTTTAATTGAGATATCACTGAAGGAATGGGTAATTGTAAACCACAATATATTATAATACATCTGATTGCTCTATATGAATAAAAAGCACTTCATGATACCTTCTCAGGTACCTCCTTGTGCTTACCTGGTGCATATGTTCGTTTCAACCTTTCTCTTTTTATTGTAATATTTGTATTTACCTATACATGTAAGTAGATCTAAAACGGTCATGTCCGCCGATACTTTTGACTAATGCTTGTTTCCAGATTGCACATTTTTTTATTAAATAAGGACACCTTTTCCATGCTTTTAAACTTTTATAAATTCCAGTCAATAATCTGCATGACCCAGCTAGTTATTGTTTGTAACACAATACATGGAAATAGCCTGAAGGCTAGGGCAATTTATAAGCTCCAGGTCAGGGAACAGTATTCCGGCATTCATCATCATCATGAGCATGATAGAATATTTTTTGCACATATGGTTTAAAGCTGATAACAGTCATCGGATTTACCTTTGCATGTATTGCCAGCTCACCCTCACCCCAGGAAAAGAAATTCTCATCAAGAAAAAAAGTGCAGACACAGACACGCTCCAGGATACTCTACCCTGTGACATGCATGCGGCTAGTTGATAATCTGCAATATTTATTTAGGCATAACTAAAAAAAGGTTCCTCTTTCCTTCTCTTTACAAACATAAATATTGTAATATACCTTTATCACCTTTTTGCTTTCATGCAGAATGACTGTAGAGAAAGGGAGGGAGATTCTGCACAATGAATGTTTCACATGTTCTTTTGTTTGCAAACCGGACGAAGCAGGAGAAGGGAGATGAAAGCGGTCACACGTTTGGGAACAGTGGCGATGTTAGCTGAAGGGAATTTGTAAAACGTTTTTTTTTGCATTCTATTTATAAAGGTAGATCAGGCTGTAGCATGAATGGTTGACGATGGCGTGGTATCGTGAAAAACTCATATGTTATGTTCATTCACTTTTAAATATACTAGCAACTCCTCACGTTACATTACACCCCAGTATTACTTTCATATCATGCAAAGCCCACAGCCCAACCTGGAAGAAGATCTTTTGACTAAAATTTGCATGTGTACATTTCCTCCTCACTTCCTCCCCCCTTTTGCCAAATGACGCAGCTGGAGATGAGAAAGTGAGCTGATAGCCTACTGTTCTGTTGACACGTTAAACTTTCATGGTAAAATCAATCATTTCCTTTGTACCTCACTACAACTCATTGTCAGTCTTAATTATGACTACCAAAGTTCAAAATCCTCAGGAAGTTAATGGGAAAGCGAGTTACTTAGTTAGTTAATGTTATTCTTCAATAAAATTCATTTATTTCGAAATATTTTTTAAGGGAGGAATATTGAAAACAATAAGAAAATATATTGAATTATTTTAAGTTGACTTTTGAGGAAATAATATACGAATTCAAGTCGTAGGTAAATCTGATGCTGTTACTCGATTTTATCATAGGGTACTTTAACTCAATCATAAATTATCTTCAGCGATACCTTTCCACTTCATTATTATTTACTTTGTCACACTCTGGCTTACTTGATTTCAAGGAAACAATCCACCTTGTTCAAGGAATTTCACAAAAAAGCGCTAACTCATTCACGCCATGGCACGATAGGCTTGTCTCGCGTTGTCCAGAACATGTGAAAAATTAAGTCTTAGCTTTATCCACAATGCTTTCATTTAAAATACTTCGTATAATATTCTGCCCTTTTCCGTACACACTTTCTAGTAAAAGTTCTATCTTTATAATTCATCAGCATCGAAAGCTTTTTGTAATATTTTTAGTTCCTCTTTCATGTCCCTGTCCTTCTTCATTTTCTATTAAATGAAGCGGGCCAATGTGTAAACTGTAAGGTATCAGGCGATTCTTTACACAACTAATTCAAGGCTATTTATCCAACTTTTCTTTTGTTTCAGCACAAAGCATTTCTTTATAAACAAGGCTTTACACTTGCTGAAAAATATTTCAATATCATTTTCATTACGTATTCATTCTATTTTTTGTAGGAAAAGGATACTTCAATATCTTTTTTTAAATCGTCAACGCCGAACCCAGGTAAACAGTTAGGTATTTATATTTTATTAGTGTTTTTTCGGCTCACAAGACAAAAAAAGACATTCAAAACGTTAAAGAGGGCTGTAATGAGTGTATTGAATCAGGTATTTTTCTCTCTCCTTCTCTACAACATTTATTGCAAGCGTGTATTCCCCATTTGTGCAGGTTTCCCCATCCGGACGAACTAACCAAGCTAGAAAGCTTGTGTGCTTTTGTGTGATACCGTGTAGCAATGATTTTAGGCAGGAGGAAAGAACATTCTGAGTTTCCCCTGTTTCCTACTACATGTGAAACAGCTCGCAGCTCTAGTAAAGCTTGTACACCGACCTCAGCCGAACTAGCAGTCTACTTACTTCAGCTGAGCTCAGTTGGTTTCACAAGCCCGGTGGGGTTGGACGTGACTGTTGTTTCCATCAAACATTAATTGTCTAAAAAGTCTGCTCACATCTTTCTCACAAGCATATATTCTCGAGTTCAATTCAAGTCTCTCTTTTCACAAGTGCAAGAGAGATATTGCTCGTTTCTCTCATAATTCCAAACTGAGAAATAATTTTCACCGTTTTGTGAAAATAAAAAAGAGTCTACGTCGCAAAATTTTGTTTGCTTCAAGTGTGTCAAAAAAATAAATTCTGCCTTCATTTGACATTTTTTAGTTGGTACTGTTTGCATAAATAGCGGAATGTGAACTTGTTTTCATTTTGTTTGAAATAAACTATTGTTTCTCGTGGAAAATCTCTTCTCTTGTTGGTCAGGGTGTATCACAAGGAGCAAAGTTTGGAATAAATGGAGAGGAAAAGACATGTTGGTTTTGAATGGAATTCATAATTTTTATTCAGCTTGAATAAAAAAACTCTTATTTTTTCTCTCTCGTGAATCATGAATCACTGCCAAAGCCAAACATTTGAAGTTAAATGTTAGCAGAGAGAGGAGTGAATACACATATTCAAAAAAAGTGACGGGTATTTGTTGGAGAAGGAAGATATCATATCATCCCTTGGTTTTATAACTCTGATTCACGCTAAATACTTTTTTCCACTGAGGAAAGAACATTTTTCCTTTGAGGGAAAGAATCTTATTTTTAATAGCGACATTACGACGGAACTCTCATAAAGTGAAAAAACAAGGCAAGTTTTTGACAACTCAAATCTATCAAAATAAATACCCTGTTTGCTTGTCAGCTTCGGTGGTTGCTCTACTTTTCCACCGTTTTTCAGACTCTGGACGGGAAAATATACATACACGTTAAAGTTTAGTTTACTCTTTGTGAAAAAAATCTAAAAGTCGACAGTCTTTTGAAGAAAACTTTTTTCTTCAAGCTAGCCAACTCTCTTAGTGTACTCTATTCCCAATTCATCATTGATAAATCTCTTGGCAAGTTGCATTATGTCATAAGTTTTTCATGACAAGTCGTTTGTGTGTACACATAAAATGTGATTGTGAATGCAAACTGCATCCTGAAGCAACCCCAGGAAGCTGATGTTGCAGGTGTCCCATATTTTATGGATGTTGTGTGCACTTCGTCAAAAAAAAAGTTTTGCATTAATTTTCCAAAATCCGCTTTGTTTACACAACGCGACTCAGAAGCTCCTCTTTTACTAGACTTTTGATGAGGAAGAAGTAAAACTCTGTATTAATAATTAGTGCAGAAAATAAACAAAATTCTGTGAAGCCCTTTTGCGGAAATACGGGGAAACTGCAACTCTACCTTTATCCATCTATCATTCAAACTCAACGACCTTCTCGTGTGGTTCTGTACTGTAGAGTTGTTGGTGGAATAATTATACACTGCTGTACTTTTCCTGTAAATTAAAACTTTTTCTCTTTTCAGCTCTCCTCGAATCGTGAAACCTATCTACTGTGAAAAATTGTTCCCTGTACTTTATACACTGACTCGTTTAAAGGAGGTAGAGTGAAGGAAAAGTCGTAAAATTAGCATGCAGCAGTAAAGCTCACCTTCCACTTGTAATTATGATGAAGTAACTTGTTACTCTCTATGTATTTGTGTCTTTTTTATGAACTCTGTGTATACACTCCAGTGTAATACTGTCTTGTATTTATAAACGTGCAGTGAACGTGGATTTTTTTTCTAGTGAGAAGGAGCAAAGTCGCCAGAGAAAAATTTACAATCATTACACGACTCTCTGCTACTCTCTCAGTGCTTCTTTCTCTGACACAAGGAAACATTGCAAAAGCCCAGAAAAAGGATGTCCAGACGCCAAAAGAGCGACTAGAGTTGTGCGTCTCAGCCCCTTCCAAAAAACTAACTTCTAGGTAGGTAGCCCAACAAAACACAAAGACCTCTTCAGAATTCATAATGTATAAAAATGAGCTTGTGGAACACAGAGTGGGAAATGCACAGAAGCACAGTAGGTAGCACACTTATCAACCATGCATTTTCCCTGTAACTTGTTGTGGTGAAGGGAGGTTTATACACTATCTAGTAAAACTATGACCACTTCCATGTTATGAATTAAAAGGGCTTGAATTAATGAGGGGAAATTTGCTTTACAAGGACAACGCCACTGTGTAATGCCTCTACACGGTGCTCTTCCTCTCGATGCAAGGCTGTGGGAGTCTGTTTCCTTTTTCCCCATTTTGTATTCTTCTCCTGTATACATGGGCAAAAAACCAACAAATGCAATCCTTAGATGGGAGTCAATCCTTGTATATTTAAAATGTTGGGAAATTGGTATACTTAAGGAAAACAGAAGAGGAATTCATCTTGCTGGCTGTTTTATGCATAATATTTTATCATCATCACTTTCATAAAATAATCATCATGTCCTTTCCCTTGTTCCAACAACCCATATTCCTTCAGCTCACCTCATAAATTTTCCTTTCGGAAAGATACGAAAAACAAAGACAACAAAAAGGATAAACTCTCTGCTTCACGGTACCTCTGTGCGGTGGAGTAAAAGAGAGAAGAAATATTATGTATTATTACCTCAACAAAGAAGAAAGATCGTTTCGAGAGAAAAAGGATGAAAAAAGTGTTGCTCCTTGCATTTCCATTATTACAATGCTATACCTATACCACCACAGCTATGTCATGCATATTCATGCAGTTGTATAAATGGCTAGTAAAATGCAAAAAATATGAAATGTGGAGAAAAATGCAAAAATTTATTACGATTTTTTTCCACTTTTGCCAAGATACACGAATAAACTTTTTTACTATTCACAATGCGGCTCCTCTCACCACCACCGTTTTTCGTTGAGAAAAGATCATTTAGCTCCTCTTCGGTGAGAGAGGTAACAACGATAATTAAAATAATCATCATACCTGTCATGTCATGACATGAGTTCCTCCTTTGAGCTCATCATCATCATCACAGTCTTCATTATTGAATGAAGAACGATGCGTTTCGTACATTTATCAAGGATATAATAAGTATATTTTGTGTCCTCACAGAACAGGTTCAGCTTGTACTAGTTTGCTTGAGTTATTTGAGTTTTACAAATGAATACAATTAATGTTCCCATGTAATGTGGAGAGAATGAAGCCCATTAGATTTTCTAGTTTTTGCCTGAGAATATGATAATGAGCAAAGAAGAAAGAATGACAACAAGAATTCGCAGTTTTTACCGCTACACCTGATTCTGAGTCATAATTATCCTCTCAACAAAATATTATATTCATATGCACCTACACACACATACCTATAGAGACATTTTCTCGCAGAGGAACCTCTTATTTAAAAATATATGATTTGGCTGAACTCCTCAGGAAAAAACGGCATCATTTATTAGTGCCACATCATCCTCGTCATCATCATCCTGTATATTCATCATTATATTATTTGGGTACTTGTGTTTTCCACTTTAATGTGCCATGAAGAGTGAGTGAAGTCCATCTGTCTGAACTGCGCATTAATTTCTCATGTACAAGTTTACCAGAGCGTATTACATTAGTTGGAACAGCATGCAATTCGTTATGGGATTGTGTACATTCGGACAGAATAATAAATGAGGAGTGAAGAGCCACGCAGGGTAGTGGTGATAGTCACTACAGGTGTGTGCAATCTTAAGTTTATACCTGTGAACAAGGCAGAATGCTTCCAGGGAAAGAAAATAATGAACTTGTGGTTCATCCAAGATATACAGATAAACTAGTTATTTTTTCTGGAAAATTATCCATTCAAAATGTCAGTAAATTTTTTTAAAACTTTCTTTCGAATTCCTTTTCTAAGAAGAATGTTCATAGAGTTATAACTTTTCTAGCCTGTTTTGCACATTATTTTCAAACTTTGT
>JAHZNA010005039.1:0-17922 GCA_027743935.1 Sinodicranocentrus sp. ZH6 | reverse complement strand
TGCGGACGAAAAAAAAATTAAATTCGTCCGCAAAACGTACCTTTTTCCGCAGAATCTACCTTTTTGTCCGCAGGACATTTCGATGCCAATAATAATATGCTAATTTTAATATGTAATATGGATCATTTAACATTTATCGGATTGAGACTGCCGACTGGTGTAATGATAATGCTGGTCTCTAGCGCACGGTAACGATCCCTATCCTGACCTCTGACCTAGCCCTTGGCTTCCTTCACTATGCCTTATTCCCGATATTGCCAACTATGCACAAGTTCCTCCGACTACGTAATAGCCAGCCTTAACAGTCCTTTCCACAACCAGGTCCCAAAAAACCGTGTACTCCTTATATGACAAAAGGGTACAAAACAGACTGCCGGATCTCAAACACGCTCATATTATAAGTATGGATATTATTCTATGTGAAATTCAGATTCAATATCGCTATTCCGAACTAGAAAGTTAAAATTCCAACTTTATTTATGTAGCCAAAACTTAACGTGCAATAAAGTTTTAAATTTCATTTAACCTAACCTAACCTGACTCAAACCCAGTAAATTGTTCACCCACCCCCATGCACAAACGCCATAAAACTCTAACCTAATTTATTAATCTAACCAAAAAACCAAATAAATTATTACTAGACAAACTTGTCATACCACTACACAGATAAATAGTCCGGTTTTTGTTCAAACAATTTACACCTTTGGACAAATTTAGTGAACCTATACGCGTAAAACTTAACCAAACCCATACACATAACTGTATTCGCACTTCTTTTGTTGTACCCAACTAATTAAATCACATTTTTCAAAAGTGTATTTAAAAGCATGAGGCGGCTATGGGGCACCCAATTGAAATTATATTCAGGGGGACATTAACGCAAGCTTAGGGAACACATAAATATAATTCAGGCCACCGACGACACGAGGGATCAAAAATGGCTACCATTCTAGTCTTTTATTTGAGAGAAAAGTTATTCGCAAAATTTATAGCTAATTTCACAAAAGTAAACATGTAAATTGCAAAAAATGATCATGCAAAAAATATTGATCAGTTCTGCGAAATTATATGAATTCGCAAATCCGTGGTTTGCATCCGTGATCGTTTCCCCTGAATTCAGTTGTCTGAGTGTAATAACAATTAGACATTGTTGGCAGACGAGTTTCTCTTGCTTTCTGTCCACCATACACCAATAGATTTAGATTTAGTGTATTTGAAAAAGTGGATGGAAAAGAAATGAATAAATACCGGCAATTATGTACGTGATTTGAGGTTGTGGTGTAGTAATCACTATTGAAAATATGACGTATATTTTTCTTTTTTTTACATAAATACCGGGAAGATTTTCGAAAATTTTGGAAACAAAGTGGCAATTTTATATAAATGGTAGACAATTGAACTTTCCGACGCGATTAAAGAAAAAGAGTGGCATGTTGACTGACTGCTAGCGTCAATGATAAGATAAGGTAGCTTTCCCTAACCGACTTTGCATTCTGCACTCTAAAAATTCGGCAAAATTGAAACATTTTAATTTGTGAGGGCGTCATATCAGTGTTTATAAATCACAAACCGCATAATAGTCAACGAGTGAGTTATGTTGGATTTGGATTTGGATTGACACCGTCCCAAAAGGGATTCGTGACGAAGCAATTTCGCAATCTCCTAACATTCAAGTCGAGTTATGAACGGTTACAAAGGATATTTTTTATTTAATGTTCATTGAAGTCGAGCTTTCAATGAAAAACTTTAATTTTCATCTGGACAAATGAGAATTTTTTAGGCAGATGTGGGATGCTTGATAAGTTGACAAAACTGTAAAATAAAAAATACGCTTCACAATGTAATAGGTACTTGACGAAAGCTCGAGTTGGAGTTGTTCATAAACTATAATTTAATCATGATCTATTCGGAAATAAATATGTATTAGCAACCTTTGCCTACACAACTTTTTCATATTTCTCTAAAAAATGATTACTATTTTTAGACAGAATTTAAAAGTTTGTTCGTCCACGGTTCACCGTCCGCCATAATTGCTGCTAAATAATATTGCCTGCCAAAACGATTTATTGTATTATATTCTTTGAGCCAATTAAATAGTTATTCATAAATACCAACCACGATTTTATTATATAAATAATATGTTAACTATAATATGCTTCCTTTTTGGTGTCGAGTCATTGAGCCAGGGATTTTCAAAATCAAATGTGACCTTAGTCTTGTACGTACGTTTATCTTATATCTTTAATTTGTGGAAGTAATTTTTTCATACGCAACCACTCTACAGCAAACTCGAAATCAATTTGAAACGCCGATAGTAAAACTGACGTACCTTACATAGACATAGACCGGAAGTTTAAGAAAGTTGTACGAATCGGTGAAAGTTTCGGATCTGTTCCGAACACGTGGTTTATATTAAAAATGTGCTTTGTAAAATGGGATTTGAGTTAGGTATAGTTCTAGGGAATAAAAAACAAGAAAAACATAGCATTACCGATATACCTACATATGGCTACAATGAAATACCCGTATTCGTGCTGTTCATTTCCCCTATGAGTGCGCTTTCCCTTTTACACTTTTTCCCTGTCTGTAGTGCATTCACATTCTAGGACAAGAAAAAAACTTAGTAAATCTGCAAGCCGGCAGATGAGGCAATGATAAATTGGTATAAGTTTGTGGCAAACACATGCTTCTATTCAACCCACAGTGTTCCAGATGCTTACTTACTTTCACGTCCCTGTTGACCCCCTACAAATTTAGCACATTCATATAATGTAAAATGCAATACTACTTTGTGCGACCGAGTTTGAGACTTGGCGAATGCCGTCGGGTCGGGTGGTGAATTTGTTACAACAATAATATTATTGTGGGCGAATTGCAAGCGAGCAGTATGCATGC
This sequence comes from Sinodicranocentrus sp. ZH6, assembly GCA_027743935.1. NCBI lineage: Eukaryota > Metazoa > Arthropoda > Collembola > Entomobryomorpha > Entomobryidae > Sinodicranocentrus > Sinodicranocentrus sp. ZH6. The sequence goes on along the minus strand of JAHZNA010005039.1, from coordinate 15,027 downwards.
AGTTATGTAAGAGCGTATATATTCACTCTAGCAATGGCAGATGCAAGCGAAATTTCGTATTCCATAATATATTCTACTCAGATTTGACGTTTGAAAAAGGAATTTGATAGTTTGCAAGCATGCAGCATTCCAACAGATTCTATTTCCCCTCTTATGCTTCAATCATGATGATTTTAAAGGAAAATGACGAAGTCGATTTGATATCTTTGAATTGAATGTTAATTTTAAGATTGCGGAAATGAAAACGTGTAAAATTTAAAAGTAAGAGATGTTTGTCTCAAACTCCCCAAAAAATCATCTTATCAAAAAATGACCGTGATTTCCGATTCTAATTTTTTTTATTAAAAAGATACTCATAATAGTCATTTCGGTTTTACATGACAATTGACAACTAAAAGTGTAAGCAGTTCGTTTGCCGCCTGACAATAAGTTCAGGAGCTCGTTGAAAGTGTTTTGGTCAGTTATGGTTTTGTCACAGTTCAATTTTTTCTAGTTTACTAACAAGTTCAGTAAAATAATAAGCAAGTCAGCATTGTCTGATGAGTCGCAGTAACGACGAAACTAGTCTGCAATTAGACATGCTTATCCTATCACTACGTGAAGCCCAAAAATCATTTTTTCAAAAAAATATAGTGATTTCCGATTTTTTAATTCTGATACCCTTCAGAAACAAATTTGGTGGCACTTGGTATCATTCAGTATTCAGTCAGGTAAGATCTCTCTTCTGTCTTGGTTGATGCACCAACATGGAATGATGTCTTAACCATCAGCACAAAAATAATTATTTTTAATAAAGTATAATTTAATCGTACCCGGACATTTATTTGCATTATACTTAAATGAGTATTCAATTTCTTTAAAATTAATTGACATTTACACATACTGTCCTTGATTCGTATCATACAATTATTTATAGAGAATTTGTAGAACACAATTTTTATTAAAAATTTGTATTAATTTGTTCTAATTTCTGCACGACATCTTACTTACTTACTTACTTTAAACTTATCTTAAAATATAGTTGGTTATGTGTGTTACAGGCCTTGCACTATATTGAATGGTAAAAGTCATAAATCACACCATGGTCCTCGATCATCATCATTCCTTCTGGGACAGATTTACTTTAGTTGTATAATAATCACAAAACAAACGACATTAATGCTTCACGCAAAGCTGGTCAGTGTAATGATAATGACGTAAGGGAACCTATATATCTGTCTGCCTGCATATTATGCACACCTCAGCCCACTCGACTTCTCAGAATTTCACATTTTTACTGAAAACATCCTGCTCATATGCTACAAGTATCTTTTACTTTCGTTCCCGAGACGGTCATCATCATCATCGTCGTCGCAAATAGTGGTATCCCTGGTACTCCCAGACAAGGAATGTGTTACCAACCAGCCACCGTAACCAACTCGTGCTCTGCTTCTACACTCGTACTCGCTAAATCGCTCGTTCATATTCGCAAAGAGCCCAGCAACATTGTCGAATGCGTAGATACAGAGAATATGACGAGCAGTAGGCAAGAAAAAGCCAAGCGAGCAGTAGATGTAGAGAAGAAGACATAAGTTAAAGCTTGCAAAATTTTTGCAAACATTTTTGCGATTGCAATGCACAAATGGAAGGAATAAAGATATGGCTTGTTCCTACGTTTATAGTTAGTTATCCATGCCATATAGAGTGTAATTGTATTATTACCTCACGTTTTATGCTCAACTTAGATTCAACCTTCTATATACATTAGAAGATTTTGATTCGATTCATACTCTAACCGTAGTGGGGTAGTCATCCATCCGTAAGTATGAGATGGTTTGTGTACTGAACAAACTCCTTGCTAGTTGTTTACAATGCAATAATATAATGATACGTGCAGTTTCTCGTGTGCAATGCTTTACTGTTTACTGCTCATTTTTTCTTCTCCATTTCTTCGCCCGTTCGTATCGTACTTTTATGCAAGCGGAACAACAGACACATAACACGATGCATACATTTTGTTTGTGTTTGCATATATGTATGTATGAGTATGCAAAAGCTGATGATCATGTTAGGCATATAAAAATGTTCTTTTTTGCACAAAAAGTATAGAATATAAATAGGTAATAAAGCACTCGGGTAAGCGTAAAGCAGTTATATAAGTACAAGCCAAGGTATGTATGCAGCTTATAGAGGATCATTTCGAAAATCAAAGCCAATGCAAAAACGAAAGCATATAAGCTACCTAATATTACTTCTGTATTGAGAAGAGATCGTGGATTTAGCGTATAACAAAATACCAATATACTATTTCACATTACAGAGCTAGCATGGACAATATAAATATAAGTATAAAAGGAAGCACTTTTGTAACTAAAAAGAGATGAAATAGTAGGCACAGATCAGCTTCACGTCGACGACCGTCGTTATTACCCATCAGTCGAAGAGTAAGAGAGACCAGATCACATCATCATCATCAACCAGACGCAGACAAAACACAGCAGAGATGCAGAGACAGAGAGAGAAAGATCATAAGCATATTATAGGACTTTATTGTCGTGGATCATGATGAGTTGTGTGATACGCAATCGTAATCCTTTTTCTAAATTCGTCCTCTCTGATGTGATGATTTTCGTTGTGTCCTGTGATGCATTCAATCGTTCTGAAAGTGCACATTTTTGGTACAACTGTACCAAATACTACCAAAGGGATTTGTATAAACTATACTACGAATTACAAACATCTACATGATTAGGCTGTATATCCATCGAAATAGGTGTAATTGGAATTGATATAAATGAATGCGTAATATTTACGAATGCATAAGCCATGAACCATCTAATCAAAGCTCGCACTATTATCGATTTGTTGGCTGACATGTCTGTAATAAGCAATAATGTTTTCTAGCAACTCACAAGGTTCTTCAATCAGACGACCTTATAAATACGGATAAGTATTGCATCATTGCATTCATTCCATACAAATATACTTAAAATCATACCCATAACACAACACACACAACCCTGTGGCATTGCAAATATGTGGAGGATTGTCTGAGGTTGTGAGAATGTACGTCTGTGTCGTTCGGATTGTCCGTCCGACCGTTCAATTCAATTTTTCGTTGTCACACTCACTCACACACACATTGAAACATTTTACATCGAAGTTCATTTCTGATTGCAAATTTCATTGCTTTAGTTTTAAAAACTATAAAATATGTGAATACATGCATTATGTATGGCGGTATATGTGACTGTTGGGAAGATAATAGCAAAAAAATAGATTCATACCTACTTACATAGCTAAAATAAAAATGGTACAAAAAACAAGCTAGACAGACACGTTATTATTATATTGCATTATTGTATTGCATTCTTTTCTGCTCACTTACCAAACTACCACTACTGCTCCACTGCTTCTCGTAATGCTACTTGCTTTTCCTTCAGTCAACTAAAACTGTGATGTGATGATGATGATGCATAATGTGCATGCATTCATGTGTGTACGATGCCGTGTACGATTGGGCCTGTACCTTTTTTACCTGTCTGTCTGTCTACCAGATCTTACTTTACTTTTTATCTAATAATAAATAAGCAAAAAAGGTAAAAAGTGGTCCTTATAAAATATCTTTTTGTTGGAATGCATATTTACCTCATAGTACATATATTATGTATTATACTCGCTTTATATTACAACATCAACCGGAGTTGCATTAAAACGTATCGCATCATTCGCATCGCTAACTATAATGCATGCGTTGTAAACTAAAAGTGTAAAAGTCAACTTGCATGCCTCACTGTACCCAAATAAATATTGTTATTGGTACCTACACATTTCTTGAGAGCCAGACACAGACTAAACTGAATTTTTATAATGAAAACCGTACACATACTCGATGATGATGATATTCCATTCTTATATTCATATACCTATGACAAGAAACGTCTGGCTTGGAGTAAGTACGCTTATGGGCATTCATTGCCTATTATGAAAAGCACACAGCTTACCATCAATACAACCAGAGAAGAGTTACAACGACGAGGAGAACCTCTCCTGAATATGAGCTCATTCACTGTGTATATATGATGATGATGACTATGACTGTAAGTTTTTAGCGAAACACTCGTAAGTAAAGTTTTTCGTGGTCGTGGTGTGGTAGTGGGTCGCTGTATATTATTTTGACTCCACACCTTCTGTCTGTCTGGCCTGTGTCTGTGTTGTTTCTGCCCGTCCGTGGTTGTCCGTAATTTAACTATCTGTATCTCTGTCTACTAGCTAGAGAAGCGGAGGAAAAAGAGAAAGAACAAGTAAAAAGTAAGCTCTTTTTGAGTCGATATGGTCTCCTCTAATCTAACTAGAAGCACATTTCATGTACACATACTAAGAGTCCAAGTCGGTGTATGTACCGTCTAGTCTAGCTCGCATCATTACAATCACTATCATTGTTATCTTTCATACATAATCCCAACTAAAGTAAACTTATCTTTAAAGGGATGTTTTGTGTGTGTGTTAGTGATGTTTGAAAGAATTACCTTTTGTATACATATTGTACTTACTGCATATTGTAATGTAGTAGCTCATATTAAGTAACACCATTACCATGCAGTGCTTCCCATCATCGCTGTTCTTCTTTACTTGATAAAAATAAGAAGAAAAACACAAACAGTCAAGTCTGTCCTGCTGTACCATGCAATTTTGTATTTTTGTATTGTATGAAAATCATCAAAAACTCCAGAAAATCTCAAGCAATGTAAGTAACCCCTTTTGTATAATGCCCCACGAGACATTACCTGTAGTTTACTTAGTATTTAATTGCTAAGCTATAGTTTGAGATTGTTTGAAACGGCTAAATAATCGGCGTAGATGTTAACTTGTAGAAGTTGCAATTATGTGTTATGATGCGTTTGGGCATTCATAAAAAATACGTTATCACAGCATCTTGGATAGAGTTCTTCTGCTCCCAGTTCCAAAATAATGTACGCTGAACGCACACAAAGATCTATATGCTAAAGCCAACTCTGTCACGCTCCAGTCATGGAAATTCTGTAGAGTATTATTGGAGTGTTATTCGGTGTTTAAAATATATTTGTTTTGTTTTATTTACTGTGAACAACTATCAAATAGTTTGCGTTTTGTTTTACAAACAAAATAAGTTATCTTGTGCATTGCTGCGTGCTCAATCCAGTCCAGTTAGTACAGCCACGCGAGTTAATGAAAATCTGACAGGAGTCTCAGCACAACATACATTCAATGTGTCTGTATCGTACATATGCATTATAATCTTTCTCGTTGCCCGTATAGAAGATACGTGTGAGGTTATATAAAACGTGTTCTCGCTCTTATTTCAGGAATGTCCTTAAAAATTATTTGGAGTTTTGACTGTAATTTAACTGTTTGTCAGTGCGCTTGTTGAATTTCATCGTGGAATTTGTATTAGTATCTGACAGCACATGTAAGTCAAGTTGAATGTTGAAGAATATATTTTCTTGGGATTGCAAGATTGCAACTGTACATTGCACATTGCTGTGTACTGGAAGTTTTCCGAAATCTAGTTATTGGATATGTATCTTGTTATACAGCGGTAGTGATTTTTACTATTGCATATCGGCCCAAATTTTCCCTCTGCTTGTCAACTCATATGAGCTTGTTTCAAAGGAAAGATGGATTGAAAACAGAGGGATAAAAATCATAGGATTTTTTCGCCGTAATACGTTATCGGTTGTGCACAAAAGAATTTCGCAAAGCTGTATGGTCGTGTGAGAAAGAGAGCAGGAGCAGTGCAAGGGAAAATTTAGCAGCAAAGTCAAACGAGAGGAAAGGAAGGAGCAGTAGCAGCAGCCCAAGTTTTGTTGTCTGAGTCTGTCTCTATGTACGAAATGTGTGGTGCGTAAGTACGTAAGAAAAAAGAAGGAGAAAAGGCTTTGGATGAAAATTGGAACACAAGAAGTGCTCTGCCTTGCTGTACTAGCCTACATTCTTTCTACGACATATACTTATAGTAGTTAAGAAGAACACACACACAGTAGTAGTAGTCGGAGAGAGAATCCTAAGAATTTCAATGAGATTGGATATGGATGTGTTCTCCTAGTGCTGCTAGTATATAAGAGTAGCCCTCTGCTGCTGATGGTGCATTGACCCTGCGTTGAGAAGGAACCTTCTACTTTTTACAGGAAGGATGAAACGTGAAAATATAATATAGTTGTCCAGGCTGTTTTCTATATTGTACCTTGTACTTTCTCCAGCAGAAGCAGAGCAGATAGTGTGTATGAGCGGTACGTCTGCTCAGGTTTGACTATATAAGTTTCTAGTAAGAGAATGGTCTAGGGTATGAATTTGCAAATATATTTGCAAATGCAGATTCGGTGTGACTAGATTTACGTTGAAATTTGATAAAATTATCACTGCCGCCACAATTGCATTTTCCTATTAGTGTAGCGTTCTTCAACTGTTATACTTGTATATAGGTTTAATAGTTTATTCAGCAAAGCCGCAAAAGTAAAGACTTGCAAAAAGTTTAATCAGAGTACTGAAATACAGCAGTGGCTTCCACCTCTTGTACCTCAAAAACTCTATTTTAGCATATTAGTAAAATATTTAATATAAAAGTAAATTATCCAATGCGCCTGATTACCTACTACTGTTGCTCATTGTATGCTTTAGTTCAAGTGTGCTTCTCAATTGTTCCAAGAAGTTACGGCATTGTCTATTTTGAAAAAATGTGCAGCAGCTGCTAAAAAGCTCCAGCTTTATCTACGATCTTCATACTGGAAAGCAGTAAGTTTGTGTGAAAGTTTACATCTACACACACGTGTATCTGTTCACTAATTAAATATGTCAGAAATATGTGTTGTTACATACATGAATCAAAAGTCAATTTCATTGTCAGTAGCACGATAAGGTACAACCGAAATGTGGAGTAAGAAAACACATGAGTGAAAGTAGTTATATTTGTGTCAATCAAGTTGAAGTACTAATCAAAACGACTTTTTTGTTTGAATTGGAAGCATATTATACTTATGTGTATTCCCAATTTGAAGAATAAATTATTGGGCCTCTATTTCTATCCCATTGCCCATCAAAATCCATCAAAAGTAAAAGAGGTGTGGTCAAGTTAGAGAAGATTGGTGAATTGTAAATCGATAAACTTCTCGAAGAATTAAAATCGATGCAAACATTTACAGTGATTTTTAGAACGTTTAGATTAGGATTTGAATGAAAAATAGGTGAATCGTCGGAATGCAATCTATATAGGTCATTTCATAATTATGAGATTGTAACTGACACTTCGAATCAGTTCACGAAATTCTACAACAAATGTATAATTTTAGAGGCTCTAATACAAGTGGGGAAAGTGCACCTGATCAAGCTAATGGAAATGTTGTTGTAGGTACCGGGTTTAAACGAAGCAGTAGTGTATAAAAAATGTATATGATGGAGATGGACTCAGCCTCATCATTTGCACCATCAGCATATCCACAATCTTACATAATAGCTGGAGGAATAATATAGTGGCTTGTGAAGTCTTATACTGTTGCAATTGTATTACTTGCTGATTGATAAATGATAAATAATAATATAATAACAATATGTATTGCATAACTTAAGGGAGTTCTAGACAAGCCGACTGGCTGCATTTTAGAGTTTTGCATTTATTAGAATCACAGAAGACGCTAGCGCTAGGAATAGGAATAGCAAATATTTGCAGTTTCCTATATGAAAAGTTGAACATGTTTATACACAAATGTGGTATGATTGTGATTTGATCGTATTAAAAACAAATATGGATAGGATTTGTGGATACATTTTAACTACTTTTCATACAAAAAAAGCATTATCAATATCTGAACTTTTTTAAAAGTACGTATGATATTACATACATTTTTTCAGACAAGGAGAGAGGGAGAGAGACTTTTTTTGCCTCTGTTTCTGCACTTTGCATTAAATTTATAATATATGTTGCCTGCACACGATTTTTACTTCGCACGGCAGCAGTACATTATGCAATATTATGATTATTATATCTACATCATTTCAGACGGTTCAAAGTCGTTTTTGTAGACTTGGAAAAAATCTTAATATACAATATGATCTGTACTGCGGTTTACATGTGTTGATGCATATTTTATTAATAGTGGTTTTGGTGGCTGAGACAAACATATTCTTATCGAAAAGGTATTGCCATGTTAAGAATGTTTTGTAGAGATGTTTTAGTTTAAAAAAATACATATTAGATTTTTATGTCAGTATTCAGCATGCATTGTGTGTGAGTGTGTGTGTGTGTGTGGATAATAATGTTCAAGGATCTTTTTAGACAGAATCATCATCATCATCGTAATCATATCACCTACAGAATAGAAACATCCTGAGCAATCTGAACTCTTGTAGGCATTTGTGCATATTATCAACATTGCTAACAATTTTGTACACACCATAGACACAGACAACATTGCAAATTCGTCAGTAGAGCAACACAAACTAAAAAGCAAAGTGACTAGATAGAGCTAGTTTATAAATCTATTAGTAGTAAAGTTACATGAGAATACCTAAGTATAAAATATAATAGTAGGCAGCATTATGCACATACATATCAGTATAAGAGAACCACACAATATTTACTAATAATATTATAGCAAAAGCATAATATCTGAAAAGCCAAGGCAAGCAAGGATATTATAATGTAGCTTTATAAATATGTGAGTGTGCGACTATGGAGCAAAGTTAAACTTATGTTCAGGCACGTATACATTGCAAAAACGAAGCTTTTGCACATATCACACAGCAGAAACAGAACACCGTGTGCTGCTACTGCTTCATACCACCATACCAACAAGATAGGAACGAGCCTCAGCTCGAAGGACTCTCTGTTCTGCTCGTTCTTTGGTACAATACAATTTGCTGCAAAAGTGCTGCACATATCCCCGATAGAAACAAGCTAAAAGGAAAAGCAATAGAGAAATATATACAGTGCTCATTCTTAGCTTATGTATCCATATAGTAGCAATTTTTTGGCAATAGGAGATTCAGCGCAAAAGAGGAGGAGAATAACCTTTTTGCAAAGAATCATCTGTTTGTGAACTATAAATGTGCTAATAGTATTAGTACAATAGTTGTGTATACCTCCACATCTTTGAAATGGAATTAAACTAAATACACCACGGAGGAAGACATACTCCATCAGTGCTCAAATCATTGTTATTGTATTGTTGAGTTGAGCATTTTTAAATACCTATAGATAGGAGGATGTGACTAGAAAAATATACATTTGCCGTGCCTTTTATCCGTGATATTGTAGATAAACCCCTGAGAGAAATTTATTGGTAGCAACCAAATTATTGGGATTCATTTTTTTGAGAATTCCAGCAGTTATCGTGCTGATGGTCTGTGGGACTAGTGAAAAAAGCAATAAAAATTTCAGTGAATACAACTTGAGAGAGTAGATGGGAGAAAGGTGTCGTGTCATATTGTGGCGAGTGAGAAAAAAAGAACGAGCTCACGTCGACCCTCGTTCCTACCCTAGATTCCATACGTACGTAATAAGGAACGTTTTCATTAATACATGATGCGGTGTATGAGGGGAAGAGTTCTCTCGGAATGATCAAACGAATGAAAACCACACATATATCGGAAACTAATGTAAGAATGTCTTCAATTTATTGTCCAGCCAAATCATGATGAAAAGGTCTTCAACTGGCTTGGCTGTTTCTTTCCTACAAATTTTCTTGAAAGCATGCCATCAACTATATCATCATTTCGTTCATTAAATGCACACATGTGCATCTGTCGTCGTGCATGCAAAAGGAAGTCAGCTTCAGCAGGACAGGAGGGATTAGAATTTCTTAGGTTGTTGCCAACTATATGGGACAGCTATCTTTCAGGCTAGGATACATGTTTTAGACTCAATAGGGTGCAGTAAAACTTAATAAATTGAATAATTCAAATTTTTACATGATCATTACTATAAATTGGTGGGATTCAGAAATGCGAAATATTGTATGCAAATGGTGGAATGGTGTACATGTACTAATTGTGGAAGTATACCATGCTATGCTATGACTGCTTGAAACATGCTTGAATTGCATATTATGCATCTGTTAAATGTGTAACAAACGGGAAGGATTATCATAATTATCATGTGCTCAATATGATAGAAACGACACGCAGCCAAACCACCTAAACTGTGTCCATTGTACTTTCTTAGTTATCCCAGTGCCAGTGTTTCAGACTCCAAAATGCTGTGATTGCGGTTGGCTGTACCAACGTGCACTAAAATATTTACATATGGCTTATTTTGACAAATTCCAAAAATACTTTATCCATAAACCCTAAACTGTAAATTACGAGTTTACAGATTGGAATTGGAATTTGAGATACGAGAAACTTTTTTTTCCACCTGTACGACTAGTACGTCGTTTGTATCCATTTAATCGAATCTAAGAATTGATGTATTACCAGCTCATGGAAATCTGTATTGCTATTTGTATGATCAGCCACAGAAAACAGTGAGAATTATGATTGTCTGTTTGAAGTGTGCTTGTTCACAGATGACATTCTTTAGAAATTATTGTGTGAGTGTGTGACACTTGGAAGGCTAACTTTTTCATTTTTAAAATATTTAAAAATCATGTGAACAAACTAGACAAGTGACAAGTATGGGCTATTGGCTTTTAGCCTATTAAATTTTATTTAAAAAATGACGGCCGACTGAAAGGACAAAAATAAGTAGTCTTTTCTTTTTTTTGAGGTTTAGTCTATAAATGATAAAAACGTAGTATCAAAAGCTCAGAGTGAGAGTTAAATATCATGCAAATGCGTGGATTAACCAGTATCTGGTGTCTTTGACTTAGTTGTCACAATTCACAATTTCAAAATGTTGATAAAAATGTGCGTTGCAAATTGCAAACATTAGTTGTAAATGAATGGAATTGCTACTTAACTAGATGACAAAAGTGTAAACTACTCTACTTGACTTGCATTTCGAGTGCACTAATGAATGTGTCATATGTTGAATGTAGTATCAAGTAAAAACTAAAATGCACTTGACTTAGGTATCGCGGAAAACTATCTTATAGTCAATAGTATAGTCTAATTAGTCTAATATCAAATATGGAGAAATGAGTATGACTTCAATTGCTGCCTTTTGTATATTTTCAGTGAATTTGAAGTATAAAATCAAAACGGGTTCAACCAGAAGCATCTCGAGATTGACCAAAGTGCTGTATTTTATGGTGCTATAGTCATCCATCGTCATTTCATCGCCCCAAGCTGATGAACTGCTTGCTTCGTTACTCCACACATCACATTTGACATTATTTACGACAGAGTTGGGAGTCCGAAATAGACGGTTGTAGATTGCAGTTTGAGCAAAGCTGGTGATTTCATGTTAAATCCACGCTTGGTACCAGTCACCACTGCCTGCGTGGAAAGTATTTAAGACAGCAGACTTCATGTTTTTGTGTTCATAAAAATCTTTCACCAATTTATGGTATGTCAGTCGATAAAATCAAACATTTTTTGAGATTCATAAACAATAAATGTGATTTTATTGGTACATATGTTCATTCTTGATTTAGATTCTTCATTTTTCTTGGAAATTGACTGGAATTCACTGCCAAACTTACTGCCACACACTCACCTGAATGATCATCATTTGATTATTGGTTAAATTTCGAAAATTCGTACATTTGAGCCAAACGCCTATTTTATTTCGTTTGGAATAACAGACAACAGACAAAGTGTCGAAAAATTATTCGTAGACTTTGGATGGGCCTGCCTGCCATTGTATGCCTCTCAGAGTAGTATGACTGATGGACACCTGTTTAAATTTCAGTCCCTAATCGCAAGAAGATTCATAGGGCTTGGATTTAAATGATATAGGATATTGCGAGGAGTTGTGTTGTGATTGGCAACAGAATATGTAACATCGTCAATCGTGGATTAATTAAACGTTCTACTCTGGCGTTTAATGGTACTGAAGAGAAGCCGCTTTCTATACTAGTGATTTTAAAACTGGTTTATATGGCCAAGTAAGTGATTGAGAATTAAAACTAAGCACAGAGATCTTCCAAATGCTTTTGCAGTGTACATTACAGAATTAGTGTGAAAAATGAAATTTTTAAATAACAGTTAAACTCGGGAAAAACTGTGGACCCTCACCAGATAGATAATTGCGAGCGCTCCTTCTCCATTGTTGAAGTGTACTAAAGACAGCATCGGCCGTATTTAAGTGCACCAATTTACGGTTGGAATTGAGCGAATCCTTGTAAACGTGTAGACCACCCCTGAGCCACACCTTATAATCTGGCTAGTACTTCAAAAATCGTTGCTTTGCAACATCACTCGAATAGGAAACAACAGTCTCAAACGTCACTCAATGCTTTCATTCGTTTCTATAGTTATCTAATAACTAGTGATAAAGTACCTGGCAAACATAGTTTATAGTCAAATACAAAAATCTAATAAACATAAGGAAAAAACGAAGATAAATCTTTCCTGAAGAAAAATGAGGGAAGGAAGTTAATAATTTATGATGCACTTACTAATAAGCCGTATTATTGGTGATTTTGAAAAAAATATTGAATTATAATTAATCAATACAACGTATTGGAATAATATATATACAGTAACGATGATGATTAGTTTACCAATATTGAACATGTTTCTCTACAAAAACTATTATCGTTAATGTTTGGAACGTATATTGAAATATGAATACTTTTTTCGCTTCGCTTGTACCAGCTGAAAATTTAAAATTCAACTGTGGAAGTTAACTATTTACTACTCAATTCAAACAACAGCGAGGAAACCATTTACATTTTCTACCTTTGACTCTTTTGTTTCAAATCAATAAGCAAAACTTTTGAAGTCTTCAAGAACAGTTACGAAGAAAATTAAAGTTAAATGAGAAGTGATAAGCAGTGAAGCAATCATAGTACTTTAATCTGAAGTTATAATATAAACATTTTTTTCTGGACGAAAACAAGTGCGTGATAAGACCGGTGTTTATCATGTCAGACGGAGACAGTGGAGATGACCAACCTTCCAGTCGTCGTGGAGCGGGTATGTTTTTAAAAAATAGTTTCTATTTAACTGCATATTTAGCTTATTTACTATTTACTTGTTATCGGAAAGATGACCTTTGAATCCAACACGAACAGTTTTGAATTTCAATATAACATGCATATGTCTTCGCAACCGCAACGCATATCACGGTTTCAGGCACATCTAAAAATTCCCTGCAACATTTTTCTTTCGCAAATTCTGATCCCAGCCAGAATCGGTGGGGTGGAGGTGCACCGACCGTGCGTATCGAAATTGTAATTTTTTAAATCGGCCGAATTAACAATAACTATGCAGCGTGCTATTGCTTTGTGAAGATTAATGGTGTAGTTATTAAAGCATTCTATTAGTATTTATTCAAGAAATTATGAGTACTATGTAGCATACATTGTACAAAGTGTTCCAAGATGATGTTGCAGCGAGATAGTCAAGTGTTTTGTTTTGACCATGAATGAAGGACAGAATGAGTAGATTCGATCCCAGTGGTTTGTTGGAGTTACCCACTGAAAAGGTTAAAACGCAAAAATGATTTTTAAAAATGCATCATTGGAATACATATTAAAATAATTACCTATTACTAACTTTGATATGTTTCATATCAACTTGAGTTGAATTGCCAACGAATGAATTGAAGTTTGTTGAACTTAACCGTACCCAGTGCCATTCCAATGAAATTGGGTATTGGGATTACAATATCTGTCTGTAGTCATTTCATTGATTTACATAATAGCTATAGTCAAGCGGTAGCACAAAGGAAACTATGATCCTTAATTCTTTATAACACAAAGTTGAACGCATCGCAGTTGTCTGCACATTTTTTTAAGTTTAATAATATGTAATGTAGTTTATATCAGAATGAGAATGAATTTAAAAAAATATTATGTGCATGCATATACATGCAAGTAAACATGCATATATGTTTCTCCATCCATTTACCGTTATAGTTAAAAGTTAGCTTTTCAGCATTAAATAGTAGTGTTCATTTTGCTCATTTATCGTATTAAATGTGAAAGAATGAGATCGAATGGGAAGAGATAGTCTGTATTACATTACCACAATATATCCCTTACCTTACCCCTACGTACCTAGTTTACCTTGTCAGGACTTTGGTTATTTGTGCACTTTTCACAAGTTCGTTTTCGTTACTCGTTCGTACTCAGCTTCATTCATAATGCATATTGCACAGTGCACAGGTATGTGATTGTGCTCGATGTTAATAGTGCCAACATCCCAATTTCCAACTATAGCTACTTTATTACAAGGCTGTCTTCTGTCTGTACCAAACCAACTTATTTAACAAAGTAGTCTACCATTTGTCCTGGTAATGGTGCTGAATTGGGTGTCTTGCATAATAGTCAATGTTGTGCTGTACTACATTTGTCTGCTAGTTTGGTATGAAACTGAATGTGTGCTAATGATCGAGAAAAGGTCATGTATGCAGTATGCACTATCGTTGTAGTTGTATCGTAGATTGGCGGTGTCATAGGTTTGAGGTCGTTAACCTACGATACAGGTAATAAATGGTGATAGTTTTTGTTGCATGTTGCATTTATTTGCAAGTTATTAATGTTGCGCTGTTATTTTTCTATGCATTATTTTTGAACATTGGACGCCATTCTGCTACTATATTTCATGCGCATACCATACAAACACAAACGTTCAAACTTTGAATGCAATAAAAATATTACAGAGTTTGTAACGAGATTTTGATTAAGTGTTGAAATTAAATACAGCTGTGTGAGAAATGAAAGAAGTTTATGATACAAATACCGTACGATGAATGGTAAATTATGAACATTAAACTTAAACACATAGTTTAGTTTCAATAAAAAATGCATTTGGACGAGACTTGACTACGGACTACTACTACATTAGTTTGTATTACTACATTTAGGACATCTGGAAGTCAATATATGTAGGTGCATCTACTCATATATTCTATCTATAATACTAATTAATGATTAGTAAATAAAAATTGATTCATTGGTTCTTCAG
>JAHZNA010005038.1:0-24297 GCA_027743935.1 Sinodicranocentrus sp. ZH6 | reverse complement strand
AGTATATTTTATTTCAATGAAAATTTGCAGTTCGCAATGGCTACTCTTGCGTTCCAATGGCATTGGCTAAAGATCTCAACATCAAGTTTCAAACTGCAGTTCGAGAAATCATCACTAATGGCCCAAAAGGTGTTGAAGTTGTTTGCACAGATGCCAACAATCCGGATAGCTTTGAAATTGAAAGGATTAAAGGTAAACTGCATTATGAAAACTTTTCCGTTATCCCCCTCTATATCTGTCAAAGTTACGAGAGACACGTGTCAATGCAATCTATGTTCATCCGAATTTACAGGAGATGTTGTCCTCTGCACCCTTCCGCTTGGAGTGTTGCGGCATACCCTCAACTTCTTTGGGGGACAAATTATTCCAACTGCAAACATTAATTTCAAAACAATCTGTACCTCCAACGCGGTACAATTTACTCCACCGCTCCCAGAGTGGAAGGTAATGTAGGGAGTAATTCAAGGAAATATGCTTGTATAATACGCAAACCACTTTATAAAGCTCCTTTCGCTGTTGAATTTTCCGTAAATCGATTAAACACTGTGGTGGCTTTCCCCTCTTCTGCAATTACAATAGTTTAAGCGTGTATAATGTGATGGGGGAGGATTTACCAAGTTTGCAAATTGAATTTTACCTTTCACACGCAGACGGAAGCTATAATGCGCCTTGGTTTTGGAAACCTCAACAAAGTTGTCCTCTGTTTTGATCGGGTGTTCTGGGATCAGGTATTAAAATTTCTTTTACCACAAAGTAGTATCCATCCAGCGTATGCAGTTGAGGAATATACTAAAATAATGTCTTTGTATGTAATGTAAAAGTCGGTCAATTTATTTGGGAATGTTAGCCACACCACCCAGAGTCGAGGTAATATTTTTCGGGCCACCTACTGTTATTGCAATGTAAAACTTTTAGATCCATTTTAAATCCTGCCATTTCCCATATAATACTCTTTTTCTCATTTTAGGCGAATTATTCCTATTCTGGAATTTATACCGGGCTCCTGTGCTCCTCGCTTTGGTGGCTGGGGATGCCGCGGCGGTAATGGAGGAAGTGAGCGATGATGTCGTCGTAGGAAGATGTATTGCCGTGCTGAAAGCAATATTTGGAGTTGATCGTGTGCCTCAGGTTACCCACTACCAACACACATTATTACTCGTGGTGATATTCTCTTATCTTGATAAAAGCGTCCCCAATTCATAAAGTCCTTTATCGCATGATTGCAGACTTTTAAAACTTATTACGAACTAGTTTCATTTTTAGCCAAGCACACACCACTCATCATCATGAATTGGGGGACCCATGAGATTTCCACATTTGCTTACTCTGAAATGCATCTATTTGATAATAGACGAGATGTAATAATAAATTTACTTTCTTTATATATCTTAAAAAGCCGAGAGACACTTTGGTAACTCGTTGGAAAAATGATCCCTATGCACGCGGCTCTTACTCTTTTGTCGCTGTTGGAGCGTCAGGAAATGACTATGATCTGTTGGCAGCTCCTGTGAGTCCCACACGTGGCCCGCAGGAGATCCCTTCTCCAACCGGAGCAACGAAACCGGCAGATCACCCTCATCGTCTCTATTTTGCAGGTAACCAAAAAGTTCTAGTTCAACCTTAACAAATAAAAAATATTTTTCCCCTTTAGATTTTTTTTAAATTGAAAGTAAAAGTCATTTCATTTTTTGAGTGGCACTGGAAATGAATGAGGGGAGTTTTGCTACCAGTCTAGTTTTGATGACTCTTTATGGTAATTACAGGGGAGCATACAATCCGTAATTATCCGGCGACGGTTCATGGAGCACTTTTGAGTGGCTTACGTGAGGCAGGAAGGATCGCTGATGAAATGAGTGGTCGCCCTTACGACCCTGATAATGCTGCTAAGGTGGCTGGTTTGATTCCTTCTACAAGGGCAAGCAAGACTTAAAAGAAGATATTTTGATTTGAAGGAAACATCTTCGTTCAAATGACTTCATTTTTTTTCTTACAAGTATTTTTAAACTTTCCAAACATTCTTTATTCATTTGACTTGTGTCATAAAACCTTGGATTAAGTTTCATTTCATTTATAACTGTAAACTTTTCAATATATGTACATTAGAATAGGTTGTGGTTTGATTATCTCTGTTTGATACTGTGGGTAATTAAGAAAAAGTTAATTTGTTCATCTTTTCATGTTTTTTCATTTGCGGTTTTATAGATTAACCTTGACACGTGTGTTATTATTATGATATTCATGCTGGGAAAATGATAGCAGTTAAATGTAAGGAATATACATGATATCCCTGACGTTTATTGCTAAATGTTCATGACTTTCTTGTTTGTTATATGCACTATGCACATCTGTTCTTTAGAATATATAAAAGCATTACTGTTCAATTAGAATTTTTGACACTTGAAATGGAACAAAGTTTATCAAATAGAATGTAGTCATAAAGTTTCTGATTTGTCAGTTTTTTTTCTTATCTTAATAAAAACTTTCCTTTAAAAAGTAATCACATACATACATCCGGCAATACACGATACACGTTTAATTACTGCAAGACATTCATTTCATCTTGTACTTTATAGTCCCCCATAGCTTCCCTTACCTGCTCATATTTTTATCGTGATGCCGTCAAATTACGAAAAGTATCACTTCAAGCCGTGAAATTCCTTCTACCTCCTCCTGAATCAAATCCTAAATCTTGTAATTAAAAAAAGATACGAAAAAGTTAAATCTCTTTTATCCGTGGAAAACCAACATTCGGAAAAGACAGCTCTAACAACTTGAGCCGAGCAAGATATACGTATAGATAGGCTCACGTTGTTGTGTACATCCTCTAACATTTGTTACTTTGATAAAAACTGAAATTTCATGGAGAAAGGGACAGCTAATTAAGTTAGAAAACATTGCGTAAGGATGAGAAATGCACGCCCGTTGGGAATGCAGCAACAGGAGTAGTATTAAAAAACACATACCAACACAAAGAATATCCTCATCATCAACAACAATTTCAACTTCACTCACACCACGGTGGTGGTGGTGGTAGTGTGGTGAGTCTTGGTGAAGTGTTGGTTGGCTCTAGCATGAAAGTGGAGGTGGTTTCATATCTCATAATAAACTTGAAACTATGTTCTCCTCCATTATAATATTCATCTTATCCTATTTCTTAACTGCATACTTTGCTTACTTTTTATTACTATACAACACATATCATATCAGAAAACAAGCAAAACATGAGATATGAGCGACATGAAGTACGGGAGCAGGAGCTCGCAGACGCCGGCCTTTTATATTCTCATCTCTTGTCTTTTAACTTGAAAAAGTCAAAAAGAGAGTTGCCTCTCTCAAGACTGGACTGGATATGCAAGTTATACTGGGTATCATTGCCAGCAGAATTTTTTTCCACGAGGAGAAAATGAAGGCAGCACAACTTCGTGTAGGGTCTTCCCATGAGAGATGACGGAGAAGAAAAAGAGTTTCTGAAAAAACGAAACGAGCACCCTTATTTCGTAAACATATATAACTAATACTGCATGTGTCTATTTATCCATTCCTTGTTACTCATTTTTACCTAGTTAGTTAACTCAAGATATCTCGTGTTTGATATGTGGCGAAGTGGGTATTAAACTTCTACTATTTGTAGATTTTTTTCTCTCGAATACCCTCATAATATACATTATGCATAACACGAAAAACAAAGTGATCGCTGCAAGCAGTATCACATGGATGTGCAAAGGAGATATACAAGGTGAATGAAGCCTCTCTTCGTATTTTTCTCGTTTGAAGGAAAAAAACGAAGGAATGAGAGGAGGAGAAAATTATTGTAAATAATGAAATGAAATATCTTTGAAGATGATGCAAGCTAGCAAACAAGCCTGTCTGTTCCAGCTCTCCTCGTCTCGTTTTAATTACTGTGTTGCCTCCTCTTTTCCCATTTATAATCACTCCTTTTTAACCAACTCACTGGACATCTGCATTCTTTCCCCTTGAGCGGTGCAACTCGCTCTGTGTAGAGAGAGCTAGAGACAACTGGCATGGTAAATAGTCCGTCCGGGATAACGAGGTGAGCACCACATCAGACCTGAAGAGAGAAAAAAAGATCACCTCCATACAATTCGTAGTATTTACACGGGATGAGTGAAGGTAATGAAGATAACTCTCTCCCTCTCCTTCGTGAAGGTGTAACAGCTCAACAAATTATTTATCTTTGTAACGCACGAAATCCACTTGGGCACTGGGGACCCAACGCACGAGGGAGAGGTGAAAGGAAAGTAAATCAATCGTAATTCATTTTCTCCTGGATGAAATTAATAACAATCATATCTCCTATGCCGAATGATGGGAAAAGATGAACATGGAAGATAATGACTTCCACTTACCTAGAAGTGTATTTATGGCGATGTTTGTATATGCAGAGGAAAAAATGGGATTTTCAGGATGGTTTCTTTCCCAATCGTCTAATTTTTCGGGAAAACTTTTTAAATATTACCCTTTTCAATTACTTATGTTGTGAACATTATATTTTTCTCAAATTGAAACAAAACTAGGAATTAGGATGGTTTTAAACTGAAAAAAATCATGAAATCACAAACGATCTGAGTTGGATATGAGAATGGCATTTGGCAGTAATAATAATAACACTTAATTGATAAGATTATTTTTATGAATTGGAACTACCACAAATGTTATGTTTTATCTTCTTTTCTTATTATTCTCAAGAAAGGTGTTGCATGCAACGATGCTACAATTCTGTCATTCGATATCAGTTGAAATAAGGGGTTTATTATCTTGATTAGTATTTATGCAATAGTACAAAACACGATTCTAATTGCGTGCGTATATATATCTCATGTGGGATTATCGTGATTCTTCCTGTGAGATCAAAAATATTATAATTTGTTTTCGTCTTTGGCATTTTTACAAGGCTGTGGTGGTGGTATTATCTTTTAAAAAAATAATTGAATAACTGCTGCTGTCATAGGTATCTTTATTACGGTTATATGGCTAGAGAATATTAGATTTCATGACGGGATAGGCATATGCTTGGCGTTACCAACTTCCTCTTCAGTATGCATTCCATCAGTGTCAAACATACAAGGGGAGGAGACTTGGGCTGAACTTTGTAGATTAAATTCCCCCAGATCATCTTTCCTTTATTGCATGCATACATTTTTAATATGAACCCACTAACGCCAAAATATATGCTTACTTCTTTGTCTCTGCCAGGGAAAAGTTGAACATCTTATGGATATCCTATGCCTTATGTAAAGTTTGATCTGTGTGTAGTCTTCAAGTTGTTGTTTGAAGGGAAGGCAAGATCTCCCCCCGCTTGTTCATTTCTTTTATGAATGTTTATTGGCTTCGTGGACGTGACTCTAGTTGGGATGGAAAGCCTAATGAGCTTTGATCGGATTTCATTTTTTCTCCTGATTAACCACGTATAATAACTGATTAAGTATCATATTAACCAAAGTCAATGTCGGTCGGCCACTGCTTCCCAAATGAAAGGGAACTCACATCAAGATCAGGATTTTTTTGTGTAGCGTTCAAACAAAACTTTACAAGGAAAAAGCTCAACGTCTCGCATTCATAAGATGGAATGAGGCGGAAAGGTAATTTTTACTTTGCCTCAATCGACATGGCAGTTGATGATTAATTAACTTGCTAATTGGAAATCGATTGCGATGTAGTTACAGCTCGTTCATTCACCGCGTCGTCTTCAACCTACGTCCTACATATACAACTTTCTGCTTTGTCATCAATATTTGATGCATCTCCAATATTTGCTTTATGGTGTAGTAAAAATTGAATCTACCTAATATTTGACTTGCAATAGGATAGTTGAAGTGATCCAAGCTTCATACTCATGCCTTGTAAAACATACGGATTTTAGTGGAACGATAAACTGCTTTTTACAAAAACGCACTCAAATATCAAGCCATTGCCAATAATTTAAGCAATCACCAGAGGTTAAGGGTTGCAAGATAAGGATTGTTTTATGTCTACTTCTTTACTTCAGAGTTTTATTAATAATCTGTCCTTATCATTATCCTGTTCGCATCCTTTGTTGAATTTAATAATGGTTTATGGCCAATTTGATTGTTTCACAGGAGCCACCAGTTGATAACTTCCATATTTTATATTTTCTTATGTACCAAATACGCATAAGGCTGCATTAGCAGTTTCACAGAATTCCTGTACGATGATGAAATGAGCAAAAGAGAAAATTGAGATAAAATGGTACAAAACCTATGCTTAATAGAAATGATTGGTTGATAATTACATATTGAGAAGCTATTTTCAAAAACAGCCTTGTCCAATTTGAAATACGTATGTGAAATAAGTAGTGCTATGAGCATATTACCTATGCAACATTTCTGTTCTCTCCGGCTTGTTAACGCAGTGATTCATATACATGATCCGTGCTGTAAGATATATATGAGTTTAATATTCTCGCTCCCGTAAACCAACCTGCATAATAATCTCAATCATCATCTTGATTCCCATTTCATCGTCGTCATTATCATCGTCATGATATCCTCATGAATCATGATCAAATGGCGTGGTAGTAGTATTAGAAACTTCTTAGAGTTGTGCTGTAGTTGCTCCGAGTCTCCGAGTGTGCAGAATATGTTCGTATGATCATGATGAAGTACCCAAGTAGCTGAGAAAACACCGAAGCTAAGCCTAGTTAAAGAAGCATTAATTTTCTCAACCCCTACGATTTCTCTCGTAATCTTTCATTTAAAGGCTTACATCAACATTTGATTAACTGACTCACTAACTAGCCTCACGTTCTCGTTTCACTGTTTCTGATTTTTACACGTTAACAAGATTCTGTGATGGCTTGGCTGCATGTGAATGAGGAACGGGAAATCAGTATGGGTATATATACATATGCTTGTATGGGTATGGGTAGATACATGTATGTAGCTTGTAGAAGAAAGCTTGTGCTTCTGCACAGAAACTAATCAGAATTTTATGTCATAATCAAACAGCCAACTTATTTTGCAACTTGATAACTTTAAGTATTTTATTTTTTGCATTAAGGGAGGGTGGAACAATATTCACAGTGTTTCACTTAAAGAACCTGATAGGATGTAGGAAACATGAGGTAGGAGTGAATGGGAGGAAGTATATCGTGTGTTGATGCGTGCATAGTTGTGTAAAAATGCATTTAATTGTAATATTAGTCACAACTTCACAACAGTCATTATGTGCTATTCTTTTTGGAAGCATTGCGTATCCGTTAAACTGTGTTGCATACTAAAATTTCGCATCGAGTCTCGATGCAAGTTAAATAGGATAGATTGAGATGGCTGGGCTTACTAATATACATTTAATTTTCGTTGCATGTCATGTTATAAAGCCCGGTCTTTGGATTTTCTCGTGTGGGAAGGGACGCCAACCATCCTACATTGACTCCTACTTTAGTTAAATAGAGAGTGTGCAAACAACGAGCAATAAAAAGTGCAAAAATGCCAATTGGGAAATTCCATTTACAATCCAAATTAAAAAGATTTCAATACTGAAAGTAGGTATAGGTATGCAATGCAGTTTTGTACTGTTTAATTTGCATGCTAACTAGACAGACGTACAAACCCAATAATTATCAAAGGGATTGATGCTCATGGAACGACTTGATGCAATGAGAATATCCACTCTCGCGGTGGTCAAAATCAAGTTTTTCTTTCTCCGCGAGGCAGGCATTTTTAAGTGGAGAAACAGCTCTGTGCAAAAATGTGCATGTTAATTGAGATGTCAGACCCTGTAAAAATATGAAAATTGGAGCTGGTTAAAACAAACATTAATAATGTTTTGAGGTTGTTTGTTTAGGAGATATGATTGAACAGATTTGATCTCATAAAGGCGCACAAACATTGATAAAATCGCCTTGAAGAATTTTTGGAAGCTAGGTAGCATCAAACTAAACTGGTTACAATTAGAAATACTTGACTGACTGCCTTAAAGGCAAATAAAAACTTGAATATGAACGCGAGAAATTACTTGGTCATCAATATTGTTGAGCACGAGAAATCAACGGCCAAGATTTTTGGGGAAATACGACAAGCTTCAAAATTCGAATAAGGAATGGGCAGAAAATATGTTTGACAATTATTTGAATATTTTATTTGTTACGTATCACAAAGAATCTAGGATTATTGTTCGATATTTGTTATTCGTTTTAAAATTAGCATATATTATTTAGTACATATTATGTATGTCATCAGTCTCTAAAATTGTTTTGTCTACATCATTAAACTCACAAATTTATTATTTAAAAAGTTGTGGACACAACGTACGCAAACTGCGAGCATCAAAAACATACGCTTTCAATTTTAACAGATTGGCCCGCAGTCAGGCCAGCACCAAGATTTGAAAAATTCATCTATAAAAATTCAAATATTTAAATACTTTATTTTATCTTTAATAAGCCAATAGTAATCTTTATTTGTACATTATTTACCTTGACCGATCTCATTTTGCTGCTGGAATATGCAACAACAAAGTCGTTTGTTGTGTGTCCAAAAGCAAACTCTCCACGATTTCCATCCCATAACAAGGCTATCATGCCTAAATATCGAGGTTCATGGTGAATATTTAAAGACGCATTATCTGAAATGCAGATACAAAAAACAACAGTATGTAATATTAAATTGTTGTAGCTAGCTTAAACAATAGAAGCTTTCATATTGATTTATACCCAACAAATGCTTCCTAATGCACGAGTTAATGCAGCCTACCAGCCCCGTACTGCTATCAGAATCAGCGACGCAAGCGCATTCTTGAGGCAGACGAATTCTACTAAGAATCTCACCAGATCCTGATGTACTTACAGCGATGGCGTTATCGGACGTAATAGACGAATTCGAGCTCCAGCATCCGCATCCAAACAAAGGAGACTGGAATTTCAGGATAGGATGTGCATAGTAGTATATTAAATGGTTATTAATAAGTGTATTAATTGATTTGAAGATAACTAAAGTAAGAACTAATGGCAAAATTTTCACAACGTACATGTCCGATTCGACCGGGAAACTTAAGCCAATGTCCTCCACTGCTTACTGCTGACGCAACATGCCCATAATTATCCAAAGCTATAGCTCCAACCGTATCATTTACACCGCTTTCTGCAGACCGAAGCTGGTTCATATATTTTCCATACGTTTTCTCCGCTTTCTCTATACATGCGTTACAAAAAAATGAATTTGATTAATACAGTAATCGGCAACAATAGCACTCGTCATTGAATATTTCAGTCATGTACTGTACTAACTTGAAATCATATTTTTATCATCACAAATAGGAATTTTTTTCGTTTCTGCCCAACTTTTAGCAGCTTGTCCGACAAGGAAGCTAAAATTACAATTAATGCATAAATTATGACTAATTATTATTTGTTTTAAGTGCAGAGTGCTATATCAATTCTAGAATGAGAAGTTACTTCGGAGGTACTCGTCCACATGAAAATAATTTCTGGTCTTTGTGCGTATCAGCAATAGATTTAGCCACTAAAGTATTCCAGAATCTTCCAATATTTTCGTAACTTCTACGACAGCTTGGCCTGCTGTGGCACCATTTCTCAAGACTTTGAGACCCTGAAATTTTTTTTAATTACAGTTTTACATTCTGCAGTTACCACTTTCCAATCTGAATTTAACGCTGATTTAAATTATAATATCTTGGGGACTATTGGGGATTTAATTTGAGATTACACGAGCAAACTTACTTGAGAACAAGCTTGATCACAAAGCTTTTGGTAATCATCAGCTCTTTTCGAAGAGTGATCTCCAGCACCTGTATGTAATAATAAACAGAATTTAATGTAAAATTTACTCTGCTCATCTTGTATCGGACGAAATGTTATTTTTGACAAAGGATTACATTACCAATCCCTAAGAAAAACATAATACTACTTACCTAGATGAATGGCAATAAATGAAAACTTCCTTCTCTGCTTTCTTGGGTGGTTTTCTTGAGCCGGACTGAAAGTACTTGCTGTGACGTCGTTCTTAAAGCTCTCGATTTGAGTATCTTCAAGCTGACGATTTACAGCAGTCTCAACTTTCCGTTTCTTCATTTATAATAGTATACAGGATATTTCTCCGCTAATTAGAAAAATATATAAAACCATTGTTTGATTAGTTTGAAAGCAGGAGCTTTTAATGTATAATCATTGTTTGATCGCACGATTATGCTGCTATACTATCTAGAATTTTACGACGCAATGACGCATGTAATTAAATACCGTGAAAACTTCTTTCTTGTAGCAATTGATGCAATGCGACCACTAAAAACACAAAATAATGAACTGAAGTTAAGGAGTTACAATGAATGAACACAAGTTGAGCGACTTTTCTTGAGCTAAATTCACACAAACAGACTTCTTAAAAAAAAGTGTAGGTTGTTGTATGTATAGGGTGAGTTGACTCAAGGTATACTCTCTTTTTAAATACGAATTCTGGGATAATAATGTTTGGAAGTGTTCAGCTTGTTTCAAAAGACCCTGTATGGACGAGAGGATTCGGAGGAAACTCATTTAAACGTGTATTTCTGCATTGAACTCGAATGATGAATGAGTACATTGATCATACATTAATTTAGTCACAATGAAGTCAGTCAGTTGTGTCGTCCGACTGGTGACTGGACCGGTGACCGGACGGCTTGAAACAATCAACAATGACCAATAATGAGAACAATGATGAATAATTCATTTCCAAACTTTCTCTCTAAAAACGATTTCATTAAATTAGCACATACATCTTCAATTAATAAATTTTCCCACTTCCCAGTTGCAGGTTACTAACTAACTATTGCATGTAACTTGTACAACTTTCATTATCCTCGTTTTCCTTAGTTGTAGTTCGATAAGAACCAGATTAAGAGTGACAGTGAATATTCTTCCTTACAGGTAATATTATACCTGGAATCTTTGGCTTCAAAAGGTTACGAAGGATGGAAGTTGAGTTGAGGGGTGATGATGTGCAAAACTGCAACTTTCAACTGTGCAATTTCTCCTTCGCCGGCTTCGCCTGTTTTCTGTTCTGGAGAATTGTTTACCCACCGGTTTCCCGGGGTTAGTTGGTAAAACTTCGCTTGCTTTGGGGCATTGTTAGATTCCAGATGAACGGTTTTCTCGAGCTGGATAAATAATGCTCTTCTGGAGCTCTTGGTTAAATGCAAATAATGCAATGCAGTGGAATAAAATGAATTCAATGGATAAACTGGACAAGCAAAGCGTCAAGCCGAAGGCCAGGATAGGGTGAGTTGTAGATAGGTTTTGATTTCGGATCAAACCTTTTCTATAGATAGGATTTATCCTATTTATATATGTTTATGGAGGTTTGTAAAGGGGAAGTGGGCATAGGTTTCCATCCATCTAGGAAAATTTTGAATGGAACAAAAAAAGTGATTCAATGATATATTTGGTGACTAATACTCTACTCAAAGACTCCAACTTCCCAAAAACTCAACGTATGACTCATCTTTTTTGATCGGTTGGAGTGGGAGGGGAGTCCTTTCGTTCTCCTTCTCTGTGTGCATAAGGAGTAAAAGTGAATGACTCGCGCAAGCAATACCTAAAATCCTTAAATGGGTGAGAACTGACAAATGAGTACATATCAGAAAATCCCCCCACAGGAGAAATGCATATATACACACATTTTTACTCGGAATTTAATTACGTTTACAAATTACTAAAGCGAATCCCGTCCCGACCAATCCCGGGTTCCCTTCATCCTATTCCTCTATTTACTTAATAAATTTATCGTTGCTTGAGAATTTGGGGTTGTAAAGATTCAAGATTCTGAACTGATGTGCGTATTTTACTTGTATTTTCAAATTCCTCCCGATTAATTAATTCGCCAAAAGGAGAACATGTCGTTTAGGTAGATTATTGAAGAAATGTTTCATTTAAATGAGTTGTTACTTGTTAGTATGGCCTGGTTATTCTAATTCGACAAGGTACCCCATGCACCTACCACTACCACCACATATCAACAATTCAACATCAGAATGTTGGTTAGTATACACATACGAGTACTTACAGTTTGTCATTTCCAGTCATGTCAATATTTTATAGTCCATAGACCCACAACACAATTGCCCACAAATAAATACATTTCGAATTCAATTGAGCGATTGGCAAATGGAAGTGACCATTTTGAAAAACCTGAACTAATAAAGATCAACAATTTGAAATGGAATTGTATGCTTAAAACCTTTAATTTTTTAAGCATTAAAAACATACAACTGCATAATGTTAATGTGCAGCATGAATTTATCTAACTGGTCGATTTAAATGGGGATTATGTACACGGTAGAAGTAGTTTATGTTTATAATACTTATTTTTACTTATACTTATTCTGTAGCATAAATTTAGCAGGTCTGACTGAACTCGGAAGTGAGAAGCGTTTACGGGGATGTTTTTGCTTAAATTATTTCGACAAGTCGTAGGAATTTTGAAATTTCTTCTGGCTAAAACATTGTACATTAAATGCGCATAAATCTACATATATCAACAAAATAATGTTCATACTAACTACTGCATTAATTTATTATTTAGCCTGGCAATTCCGGCATCCGGCTTGGAATTAGTAATTTACAGCATTAGGTATACCGTATACGGAACCATAAGTTCTTTATATTTAATTACAACAGTGTATATTATTCATTATATATATTCATTGCATTTCGTTCATATGTCATCATTCTCACCATGTCCCTTGTTGCCGTTACATTTCGACAAGCTCACATGATATAATTTGTATTGTATAATTGTACTTGTAGTCGCAAGTAGATGTTGGCTTGGCATATGTGTGCCTGTTGTGGGGATTAAATATATATGATGCATTTTTTCCAAAGTTTTGAGTAGGATCTATGTACCTAGAGATTCATGACAGAATAATGCAGAAGGATTAAAAAATCTCCCCTCTTCCCATGGAGAAGCTTTTCGTTGTGAGTGTGTGTGACATGCGTTTGCGTGTTTGAGTTTCAGAGTTTTGGAGACATGGTTTTGGTCGGGAAGGGTAAAAATACATGGATAAGGATGGATGGAAATGGAAGGATGGAAGGGGAATGAGAAAATGTAGTAGAAAATGTCTACTAGACATATATCACTATAGCAGAATCAAGAAGAGTAGCGTCCTTTATCCTTATGCATAAAACTTGCTTAGTAACAGATATTCTGCGTCCATAGCCCGCGCATTGGGACTTCCTTTTCCTTCCCTTCTTCTTGCTCTTGGTCTCTTCTACTTTTTGTACCTTTTGGTTTGTTGTGCATAACATAAAGCACTAATATACTGTTAGGAACATTAGTGGGGTGAGATACATAGCGCGTATGAGTAAAAAGTAAGAAAGGACCATTCTATGGTAAATTCCCTTTCATGGATACAGAAAAATAACAGCCAAAACTGGAGGCTTTGGAAGCGGGTTGATTATATCTCTTGTGTATCTTTATGTTTGTGTGAGAGAAGAGAGGGTTGTCTTCCCGTGCTTCTGCTATGTTTAGAGAGGAGAAGCGAGATAGCGTCGAGAAATATTGATTTTTCTCTCCCCTTTTTCCTTTCTTTCTTTTCTTTCTCTCCTCCGCTTCTATCCGTCATTTTCCCAGAAACCAAGCGAAGCCTTTATCTCGGAAGGGAGGGCGAGTCTAGTGTCCATTTTTATTTACAGCACTCCCTGTGCATTTCACTGGCAGAGAAAATATAAAATAATATTTAGGAATATTTATTTTACCGTTGTTTATTAATATTCGTGTCCTGGAAATCACTGTTGATTGTGGTGCTAAACTTTTGAGTATTTAATGTGATCTATTGGTATTGGTACCAATAATAACAATGGAGTTTGTAGATGATTGGATGGTAACTCAAACCTTAGGCGAAGGCTCGTTTGGAGAGTGAGTCTTTTTTGTTTTTAATTACACAACTTAATTTAATTGCTGCACTTCTAGTGGAGAAGAATAGGGAATTGAAATTAACAATACTAACAATGCAATTTTTTTCTTTTAATCTTTTCATTCATTGTAATAATTTATTGTATCTGCAGGTTTGAGTTGGGGTATTATAAATAATACATATTTTAATATAATGGAATTTATCAATTTTTACAGGGTAAAACTACTTGTCAACAAGAGGACCGGTGATACTGTGGCATTGAAATCAATCAGTTTAAAAAATTCTGCAAAATTGGAGGAAAATGGAGTCACTGTTGAGGAACTTGACAGAATGATTAGGAAGGAGATGACCATTCATGTGAACCTCCATCATGAAAATATCATCAAATTCTATGGGTCTCGAATGGAGATGGAGAGTCAAATTTTTATGTTCCTGGAATATGCCCAGGGAGGAGAACTTTATGATCGTATAGGTATGCTATTAACAAACCTTTTACCTTTAAGTTTTCTCGATTTTTTTATTTTTTATTTGAAGTTGAAGTATCCGCTACACTTCTCTAAAAATACACTTGTTAAGTCCCGTTTGGACTTATTTTTTTAATTAAGCGAAAAAGCCGATGAAAAGAAATAGCCAAGCCTGGTGTTATAAATCGTTAACGCTATATTTTAGTTGTTTTTGTGAATGAAATACTATTTTTAACCATTTTACATGTCGCATGATTCAGAACCTGATATTGGTTTAACTCCTCAATCAAAGGTCCGTCCTTATTTTACACAACTGATCAATGGAGTAAATTACCTGCATTCGAAAGGAATAGCCCACCGTGATCTTAAACCAGAAAATATCCTGCTAGATTCAAATGATACTATAAAAATTTCCGATTTCGGATTTGCAACACT
The DNA here is from genome assembly GCA_027743935.1 of Sinodicranocentrus sp. ZH6. NCBI lineage: Eukaryota > Metazoa > Arthropoda > Collembola > Entomobryomorpha > Entomobryidae > Sinodicranocentrus > Sinodicranocentrus sp. ZH6. The sequence continues at coordinate 9,514 of JAHZNA010005038.1, read as the reverse complement.
CTTTAAATATGAGGGCAAGGAAAGGCATTGCGAGCAGAGGTGTGGGACAGCGCCTTATGTCGCTCCAGAAGTAATGTCTAAACCAAAATATAGAGCCGCCCCTGTTGATGTCTGGAGTTGTGGCATTTTATTGATCACACTACTCACTGGTGGTAAGCTTGAGTTCGAAATAACTGTAATACTTTGTAAATTTATATGGTAAAAATAGGGGGCTACGTATCATTACTGAATGTACTGTTTTACAGAACTTCCTTGGGACTCCCCAGTTACGTCTGCCTCCCCCGAATTTGCTGGTTGGTGTAATGGGACGGCTCTCACTAAGTCGACACCATGGATCAAATTTGATTTGCAAACACTCAATTTGTTTAAGCGAGTGCTTTGTCCAGTTCCTTCTCGAAGAATAACTGTCGAAGATTTACTTAAGCATCCGTGGGTTTTGGAGAACGGAAGGAAACAGTGTGATAAAGTCAATAAATTGGGTAAGTTCCAGTTTATTCCTGCAGCTTTTTTAAATTTATTTCTAGGACTGCAGTGACAAAACATTCAACTGTGAACCGTGTAGATATCCTTAAACGAGTTCAGGTACTTCTGTGACTCAGATGGTTATATGATCTGAGCGCTGCAGTATCTGGCCTTGTTTGGGATTCACTTCAGATTGCACTCGGCCGGCCGGTCGGCCGTCATCGGTGGAGGAGATCATTTGGACCCTTTTAAATACTATAAACTTGAAGATAATATTAAGTAAATGATAGCTATGAGGCTTAAACATATTTATAAACTAGTGCTATATTTTTTCTCGTAGGTCCACCCAAAGCTTGTGATGAAAAGTCTCTTCAAAATCTTCTAAATATGGTTGCCTACAGTCAACCGGATCCTGTGATTGCTCAAAATCACAAGGAGACGTCTAGAGACAATGAAAATGCCATGGGTTGCTTCTTCAGTTTTAGTCAACCAGCCGAAGGAACAACAGAAGACTTTTTTCTTACATCCTCTTCAGCCTCTACAGTACTTTCCACTCAAAGTAACTCGTTAGCCAATCAATGGGTTAAGAGGATGACTAGGTTCTTTGTGAAGACTGATAAAAATCAAACATTTACGAGAATTTGTGACGTCTTGGAGAGAAACGGTCTCAAATGGAAAGCAAATCAATGTTGGCTCGCCAAGTATTTTGTGGTGAGTTTCTTTAAATCTTAAACGCAATCATTTGCAAATTAAGACTGCGTTAGGATTTGTTATTTATTTGAATCTTATGTGAATTTTAGGTAACGATTTCAACCATGGATAGGCGAAAGTCTCCCCTCGTTTATAAATGCAATATTATTGAAATGCAAGTAGATTGCCTGACACAAATACTTGTAGACTTCCGTTTAAGTCGAGGGGATGGATTAGAATTCAAACGACAATTTTTAAAAATCAAGGAAGAACTTAGTGATATTACTACTTGGAATGTACCGCTTAATTGGGTTTTAAGTTGTAGAGACGCATGAGTAAAAGCTAAAAGATCTCATACGCATGGCGATGGCATGTCTATTTTTTACGAAATAAAATACGGAGAACTGAGAATTTAACATGTTCACTTCATTTCCTATTTGCTTTGCATAATATCTAATACTTTAAGTATTCAACCTCAAGCATAAGCATACATGGCATCCATTTATCTATTTCGATTGGTATGGTCATGATCAATCATGATAAATAATTACACAACCGTCGCCACATTTTCTCGAGATGAAAAGATTCATCCCGGTTGGGACAATTTTAAGTTGCCACGCAAATGATTTATTTATCATAAATTCTGACCGCATTAAATTATATCATAAGTTTGATCATTGATTGTCAATATTATCATTCACTTATTAAGATTTTTTCACCCCACCTACCCTGTGATTGAGCAATTTGCCATACGCGTAAGCTAAAAATTTTCGAGTCTTGACATTGTTCATAGATAATTCAAATAATTCAGATTTACCATTATCCCTTGTACTACTCACTCAGTGTTAATCAACATGACTAATCAAGAGGAAGATGAGGACTATCAAGTGTTACCATCTGCAAAAAGCCTTAATCTTCCGTTGGGTATACGTTGTATGGAAGTCAACGTTCAGGAAGTGGACGAGGCAGTGCGTCAATTTACAAAGAAGGCTATAGATGTAGCCTCCCCGTCATGGAAGTTTCCTCATGTAACTTTGGATAAGCTTGATGTGACTCACGTAATGAATGTGTTCCGAACTCACAAGGCTCTTTCTGACAATCAGTTGTACATGGAGCTTATGGAGCTACTAATTGATCGTTTATATTACTCTATCATGACATCCTATGAGTTTGTCAACGGACTGGAAGCTGCATTTCTCAATGCTGGCTTTGAAATAGAAGGCCAGCACACGTCCAAAAAAGGATCCAAGAAGCGTGACTGGGACCCCCTGGAAATTGCAAAAAAGTCATTGGAAGACAAAACCCCAAAGCCGTTTCATACAGCTAACATTGGCATGTTGGTGCGGCAGTTCTGCATGAAAATGATGGGCCTTGAAAATATTGTCCTAAATAATATTCATTCCGTCAAGAAATCCGAAGCTGAGGCAGCTGCCCTCAAAAATTCGAATACATTACCTCTTCCACGACATTCCTATACTCAAACAGAAACTCCTACTCTGGAAGGTTGTGAATCTTGCTTTATTGCACAGAATATTCTCAAATTCGTTGCAGCAAAAATCGACAAAACGTTAAGAACGTTCAATGAGGCGGACTCTGAAATCACGAAAACGAGAAAGGATCTTCGTAAAGATGCATTATCCATTACACAAAAAGGTGCTCTTCTTCGATGGCTTCATGCATTAGAAACGGATTGCGATAATATCATGGAATGTGGAAATATGCTACTTGACATAAATGTCAAATACCAAGAGGACATTCGTACTCTCAAAGAGGAAGTGGAAATTAAAGAAGAGAAGCACGAGAAACAAGTGAGATTGGTGGAGCAAAGCTTATCGGAAGTAAAGGAAGAACTGGTAGTTGAGAAAGAGTCCAAAAATAAAATTTCGAAACTCAAAGATACCTCTATCATTAAGTTGACCGAAATGGAGAAAAGTCTTCAGTTAAAGCTAAAGGAGAGCGAAAAGGTTGCCCAAGAACGAGAAGCTCTACAGAGAAGCTTTAATATAGCGGAAGAACTAAATCTTCAAATTAAAATTAATCTGGCAAGATCTGCTTCAGAGGTGGAAAAACTCCGACAAGGCCTAGAAGCAGAAACGAAGCAAAAGGAAAACTTTTCCGGGCAGATCCGTAATCTTTCCGAGCAGTTAGCAAAGGCAGGACAAGAAGTTTTGAAGATGACTGAGAATTCTGAACTTGCAAAGCATTACGAGCGAGATAATCGTGATCTTCAAAATGAAGTCCAGAAACTTAAAAAAGTACATGAAAAATATGAATCTCGGGACGCGGAAACAGCCAGAAACTTGGAGGAGAAGGAATCAAAAATTCACTTCTTAACTGAAGAATTGAAAAAGGCCCATTCGAAAATTGAGTTGCTCACTTTATACCCGGACTTGAATGGACCAATCAACACTCCCATGAAAACTTCAGGTTCTTCTTGTATCGAAACAATGGAAATGCAAGTCAAGTCGAATCAGATTAGGATGCAAATTCTTCGAGCGCAAAGTGACCGTTTAGCTTTGACAGTGTCAAAATTAAGAAATCATATGAAGAGCAAATCAGATATACAAATTGGCGCAAAGAATTCGAAGAGTAATATCTCGATGGCCAGTAATGATAGCTCATAGAATTAACTTTTTTTAAATATTGATGTATATCTAATTATATTCAAATGCTGATGTATATGCTAAAGAATGAAATGTAGTAAATTAGTGCTTTATTTTTTGCTGGTTCTAAAATCACTACCATACAAAAAAACTGTCTTAAGCATGTAAGTATTGTCCGCTCACCGGTTTTGGTAGTTCCCTGCAGCGTTTCCTCTTGCCCTTCATTCATTTACAGAATGGCGTTTCTAGCGAAAGCTTCTTCGCGAGTGAAGGACATTTCCTCAAACAACGAGAGTCCAATGTAGTCGAGAAATTTGAATAGATCAATAGAATCTTGAGCCACAATATGAGGAGCTTCAAAAGCACCAAATCGACCACCTTTCGATGCTTTGCTGAATCTGATTAGTTGATAGTATTTGTCATTCATTACGAACTCAGGCTGAGGAAAGACATCCCGAGGAAATGCTAGACACCCTGTTGGCACGTATGACGTCACTCTAAAATTTTAAAATCATGGTGTAAAACAAGGTGATGAAGAATTGAAGATAGCTTAGAAGTCCAACTTTGAAATTGAACTTGAAGATCGTAATAAATATAAAGCCCAAGGTTGTTTCTTACGAATCTGTCTGGTGTTTTTTGTCAGAGCCATTTACTTCGGAAAACGTACGCAAAGCTGTTGTGACAGAGCTGGTCATGTAATAGACCAACACGTTATCTAAAAACTCGTCCGTTTTGAGGTCTGCCAGTGCTTCATCCGCTTTGCCGTTAAATGGTCCGAGAATTTTCTCAACGAAAAATGAAATAAGTCCGCTTGGAGACTGGGATAAGGCAAGACCTTAACACAAACAGTTAAACGTCAAACGCCAACGGGACAATGATAAATACAAAGCTTTGTTCATAATTTTTGGTTCGGTAAGTTTGTTTTTCTCATTTTTCGCTTTTATGAGTTTAAAGTGTGCATAAAATGAGTTGTTCTACTTATAACTAACCTAATGATTCAGCCATGGTTGCTTGAACATATGCACTTGCCGTGTCGTGAAGTATGGCAGAGGAGGATTTCGGTAAAGGATAAACCCTTGCAGCGTCTTCGGCATCCATAAAAAACGATGGGAATAGGGAAGCCACAAAGAGACGAAGGTAGCGTCTTGGGTGGTTGCTTTGACATGTGGTGGAATGAACACCCATTACGCTGAACATAAAATGAACAATTAAAATTATGAAAACTCTACCAGCAGAAACTTGGGTTTGCTTCAAATTTCTGAATCATGGTTAGAGTAAAATCTTATTGCTATTCGCTGCGAAAGAATATAGTTACTTTTAAAGAAGGATTTTCGTACTTTTTATGATACATGATGCTGATGTCGTTGGCAATCAAACCACCGAAGTCTTCCGACATTACATAAAATTTCTCGTAACCAAGCCTTTGCATGAGTCGTAAAAAAATATGAGCCAGTTCCACAGTCCCAAGTCCAGGTCTTGTTGGCGCATCAGAGTACCCGAAGCCCGGAATTGAAGGAATAACAAGCTTCATATTATAAAAAGAATATATATTAATGAGAATTGATGTCCTGGTTTGAAGAATTAAACTGTCAAGTAATACAATAATTAATTATGTAATTAAACGAATCTCATACCTCATACTTGTATTTAGAGTCTTTTACATCCACAAGTAACGGAATGAGTCTTTGGTACATTGCGAATGAGGAAGGGAACCCATGAAGCACTAGAATTGGTCTAACCTTTTCCGGTGGAACAGTCACATTACCATTAGAAATCCTCTGGAAATGAATATCCAATCCAGAAATTCTTGTCTTGAAATGCTGATACTTGTTTAACCTTGTTTCGGCCTTTTTCCAGTCATATTTTGAATTCATGTAATTAACTAATTTTTGCGTAACGTCACTATCTACTCCATAGTAAACTGAATCACTTGTGGTTGAAGGCCGTTTTGGAATCTTTTTTGCACCAACTATTTCCTGGCTCAACCTCTGCTTTAAGTTATCAACGTCTGCTTGTTTAAATTCCACTTTGAAGGGATAAACTTTTGAATCAATCGATTTCGAACCAAATAGTTCATCTTCCGCCACTGGTACGTATCCATCTCCGAAAAGATTATAAAAACTGTATCCAATGTAAGCTGCTGACAGAGCAACAAAAATGTGCAAATGGGAACTGTAACCCATTTTGAACGTTTATATGCTTTGACACTTCCTGAGTCTTGTTAAGGTGCTAGTCCTTATCCTACCACTGACCAGGTATTATTTGGTATGAACCTGAATTTTTAAATTTCCACCTGTGCAAAGGTATATGCTACATGCTTTACCTTGAAAGCTCAGAAATCGTAAAATCACGGGATATGAATGAGCACGACTTTGGTTAGACTTCACCGTGTGCGAAATTACATCTTTTTTTGTTTTTCGAAATAATGTATTTTCATCATGGCTGTAATTTCTTTGAATCATAATTGTGTTGAGGAAGACATATTACAACGATGAGGAAATACTTTTATCATGTATCTTTTTGCTATTAAGCTGAGTATGTAGGACATTGTGAACATGTTTTGAGTATATGTATGTCGTGCTGTGCGCGATTTTTTGCAGGTAAAGTCATAAGTTGTAAGTAATATGAAAAGTACTGAAACTTGAAAAAAGTCTTTCGGTTGTATTGCTAAATTTCATAAGATTCACCATGTATGCGTTTTAAAAATTGTATTGTGCTCAGATGTGCATTCAGTTTAGGTACCTTAACAATTCAGAATATAATTGTGATGCGTCGCAATCCCGACGAGATGGTTACCGCAGCCCCGTTACAATTGCGGTCATCATTGACTTGAAGGTAAGAAATATATAGTTTGCAGAACGTAGCTTCCGTAGTAATCCCTATATAGCATAATAGGATGGCCATATATGCAAGATGTGATGTGCATGACAGACCAGTTTTCTTGTTTAACTTTCGATGCTTTCGTAGTCTTGAAGTCTTGAATGTAGTTTTTATGCATGGGATTACTACAGCAGATTGTAGAGGCTAAAGGTCTATTCAATAGCCATTTTGGTCACTGCTCACCATTCAGCCATATAGAATCAATTGTAAGATAATCTTTCTATGTTGTGATTATCTTAACAGGGTGTTACACACATGACGTGTTTTCAATGGACGTTCGCAAATTTCCATATTAAAGTTAAATTCCAAATCCCAATTTTATATTTAAGTCTCACATCAAAATGAAAATACCGCTTTACTAATACTTACTGAAAGATTCCGTATACGACCAGTACAAGAATTGATTTTAAAGCATTATAGATTTAATTAGTTTTCTATAAGCTGTTGAAGAAAGAAACGGCATCGTCTGCCACATCTTTAGGTATTTCCAGGGCTGCAAAATGACCACCGTTAGGAGAAATCTTGAACCGTTTGATATTAGTGTATTTATCACTGGCTGCAAACTCTGATCCAAGCAAAACATCACCTGCATGCTGATAGCAGTCATATGACACGTTGGTTGGAACTCTATAATATTGAAATGCATTCATACGTGTGAAATCAAAACCTAGCTAAACCACACCAATAAATGCAAGGTTGCTAACATTTAAGGTATAAGTATTATCACCTGTCAAGGACGTGTTTTTTGTTAGGTAACATTGCCTCTGAGTACAAGCGAGCTGAAGTTGTTATAGATCCAGTTACCCAGTAGAGCATTACATTATCCAGCAGTTCATTCATTGTAAATTTTTCTAGGAGTCCACCATCCTTTCTGGAAATCCATGATTTTTCAGTCCAAGTTGAATATTTTTCCATCAAGTACGCAGCTAGCCCGATTGGGGAATGAGTTAATGCAACACCTTGGAACGAGTTCAAAGATTAAAATTAATGATTTCCCGTCCTAGTTATTAAAACCAGAACTATACATATGCTATTTATACTACAAAACGCCCATACCTACTGTGTCAGGTTTCGTAGCTTGAAGAATGAAATAACCTATTTCCCTAACCAAAAACGAGAATCCTCCACTTGAGAAGAGAAATTTTGATTCTTCAGGGGTAGTAAACAGAGACGGAAACGATGATGCTAAAAAACCTTTAATCTGTGCGAGTGCCGAAAACGACCCACAACCAGCAGAATGAGCACCGATGATCCTGTAAAGATTACAAAATACATTATTGTCATCTTACAAGTAGTCATTGTAGGATATTTTTACAAAGTAATCAAATATTGAAAATGTTAATAAAACTCCCCAGCACGTACTTCTCTGGGTAAAGAGTAGCCAAATCGGAAACAATAGCTGCGCCCCAATCACTTCCCATGATAAAATACTTTTTGTGACCTAGTCTGTCCATCAAACGCTTGAAAATGTTGGCCATTTCCACAGTTCCCATTCCCACACGTGATGCTCCACTTGAGAATCCATAGCCTGGTAAAGATGGAATGATTATCTACGAGGAATCACAACAATTTGGTTAGGATATTATACTGATGGATAGTTGATTTGATAACAGTGGCGTTATTTACCTCATAATTGTACTTTGAATTCTTTGGTTCAGATAGCAGTGGAATGATTTTTTGAAATTCGACAATACTGCTTGGCCAGCCATGAAAAAGAATTACTGGCCGTGTTTCAACACCAGCTTTCGCCTTGGGTTTCACATGCTGAAAGTGAATGTCCAGTCCACCAATCTTCGTTTTAAAATGTGGATATTGATTAAGTAATTTTTCTCTTGCTCTCCAATCATATTTGTCCAGCCAGTACTGCCCAACAGTTTTGAGATAGTCCGTATTGAATCCATACTCGAATCCAATTCCTTCCAACGGAGGAGTTAACCTATTCGAATCCAACTCTCTTTTTAGTCTTGCCTTCAAATCGTCTATGTCTGTGGCAGGAATGTCAATTTTAAACGGCCGAATCGAAGCGTCCTCCTTCTTTCCTTGTTCAGATTGCGGGCCCCAGTATTCATCCTCAACTTTTGGAATTGGATCAGTTTTTGTCAACTGGAGGTAAACGTATCCCACTCCAATTGGAACAAGTAAAAGAATTAATTTGACTAGCACACCCATTTTGTTAATCCACTTTCTTAGAATATACAGCGTTGACAAATTGACAACCGAGATACCAACGACACCAAACCGTATACCAAGGTGAATGAAGGAGACAAAAAGTCAAAACTTAAAGTCAGTGTGGAGTGGAGTTTACAATTCTTTCATATATGTACTCATCATGCATATATATATTTATATATGCATATACTACGGCTATTATTGTGTTAAACTATGAAAAACTGTTAATGCCCATCTTTTCTAACCATGACTCGGCCGGCGTCTCTAGCTTTGCTTACCAGTATTTACACTTAAATACTTAAAGCAAAATGATAACCTTGAATGAATAGTTTCATGAACACCAGTGCTACTAACACTGCTAAACCATATAACGTGTGACATCCGATTTATGTACTTTACACACAGAACGAAAGACCGGCATGTATTTGTACACTGTATATGCCTAGGTGCATGTACATTTTCCTTAGCTCTGCGCAGTAAGCGAATGTAATACAATATAATGCATATCCAGCCAGCCGTGCGTGGTGAAAGATCTGAAAGTAATGGACAAAAAGCATCCAGGCGTATCTTCCCCAACCCATCTTTTCCATCATCCTTATTGCCCATTGCCAGACCAATTTTTCATTCCTTCCAATGTTCCAATGCAATGAATTGAAAATGGTACACTTTGGACATTTGGACTTTTGTGCCATGTGTGTATCTGAAGTGAA